>LLCD01000619.1:0-16355 GCA_001414355.1 Hymenoscyphus salicellus
GCCGTAGCCTCACCTTGAAGGTCAGTTGTTATTGTCAGTGCAGCGCTGCACAGTTGCCCCTTCCCTTCTTCCCCTCTGTCCAACATTTTTGATTGGCAACTATTCACCCTCTTTGTTTGGAAAAGCATCTGTCGTCTGGCAGGATACTTACTGTGTGCGCTTTAGAGAAAGGACTACCACTCGTCCATCGCAACCAACAATACCAACAGCAGCCTACCCTGCGACGATAAGGCGGAGGTCAGAATCGGATAGAAGTCCAGTCGCAAAACTCAACTCTTTCTTCTCCATACAAAAGTCATAATGGCGAAAGATACCAAGTTCTACGATATCCTTGGGGTATGTTTCCTGTACTTGATTTCCAATCGCCAGACTCCAGCTAACCAAAACACAGGTCTCACCGACTGCCACAGAAGCCGAGTTGAAGAAAGCATACAAAGTCGGGGCTCTTAAGCACCATCCTGGTATGTACCACCAATCATTGAGATCCAAGACCGGGAAAATAACAATTTCCAGACAAGAATGCCCACAACCCAGACTCCGCAGACAAATTCAAGGATCTCTCCCATGCATATGAAATCCTCTCCGACCCCCAAAAGCGTTCAATCTACGACCAATATGGCGAGGAGGGCTTGGAGGGTGGTGGAGTAGCCGGTGGTATGAACGCTGAGGACCTCTTCTCCCAATTCTTTGGAGGTGGATCTGCCTTCGGTGGTGGTGGTGGTGGACTCGGAGGTATGTTTGGCGGTGGTATGCAACAAAGAGGCCCACCAAAGGCTCGCACAATCCACCACGTACACAAAGTCTCCCTCGAGGATATCTATCGCGGCAAGGTCTCCAAATTGGCTCTGCAGAAGTCGGTTATTTGCTCCAAGTGCGATGGACGTGGTGGGAAGGAGGGTGCTGTCAAGAAGTGCGCCGGATGTGATGGTCACGGAATGAAGACGATGATGCGCCAAATGGGACCCATGATCCAACGATTCCAAACCGTCTGCCCAGACTGCAATGGAGAGGGTGAGATTATCCGAGAGAAGGACAAGTGCAGAGGATGTATGGGAAAGAAGACGGTCGTTGAGAGAAAGGTCCTCCACGTTCACGTCGACAGAGGTGTGCGTTCTGGACACAAGATCGAGTTCCGAGGAGAGGGTGATCAGACACCTGGTGTTCAACCGGGCGATGTCATTTTCGAAATCGAGCAAAAACCACATGCACGATTCCAACGCAAGGAAGACGATCTCTCATACCATGCTGATATCGATTTGGTCACTGCTCTCGCTGGTGGTACCATCTTCATTGAGCATTTGGACGATAGATGGTTAAGTGTAGACATCATGCCAGGAGAGGTTATTAGTCCAGGTAAGTTATTCTCGTACTTGCGATTTGTGTCAGCTTTTCTAACCATCCAATAGGTGCTGTCAAATTGATCCGTAACCAAGGTATGCCATCATACCGTCACCACGACAATGGCAACTTGTATGTCATCTTCGACGTCAGGTTCCCTCCAAAGGGCTTTGCGACCGACCCCGCCGCTTTCGAGGCACTCAAGCAAATTCTTCCACCATCCCCAACTGGCATCGTTCCACCCGCTGAAACTATGACCGAGACCGTCGACCTCGAGGACGTTGATCCAGCCCAACAAGCAAGGGCCCAAGGTGCTACTGCCATGGACGAAGACGAGGAGGGTGGTGGTGGTGAACGTGTGCAATGTGCTTCGCAGTAAATTGGTAGTCTTTTTTCTGACCATAAGTGCGCTGCGTATCTTTCTTCGTTCGCATTTTGCATTGGATGGGTTTAGCCTGCCGCGGTATTTCGGTGCGATGAATTCATAAGGAGAGGAGTTATACCTGTGGCAAGTCAGGCGGCACAGGCTTTTTTCTCAAGGCAAATGGTTATTGTATGACAGCCTTATTTCGGAGCATGCGAGTACGAGTCAGACAGGAGGCCGCGTGCTCGTCCTATACGACATTATTGATGCATTTCCTTCATTGTTTGTTGGTATGGGCAGAGTTTCTGAGGCGTTTAGACGGTTAGATATGCATCACAAAAAAGAACTTACAAAAACTATGTCTTGTATTTCCGAGTGCCATTTGAGCGAAGTGATGTGTTTCCTTTGGTGTTGTAACTTGAAAACACGTTATCTATTTTGATATCGAGTAGTTCTCCGCACTCCACGTCTAGTCTTATTCGCTCGATAGAGCTCAGCAGCTTCGTCCAATCAGCCAGTGGAGCTGCTGAACCGCACCACGCCGCAATCCATTCATGATCACCACAAGCACAAAAGGTTGCTACGCCCGTAAAACACAAACCCCAACCTTCCTTACCCTCATCCGTTGTACGAGCTTTGCATCAGCATATGCATAACATTGTATAGAAACTGAACCTCATTGGTCTATTCAAATTTATATCGCCCGATCACAGAGTCTCACAGCTCCCTCCCCACCTTCTAGTCACGTTTTTCGCTCTCTAGAGACCGAAGATTGGCTGCTTGAAGATGGATTACTTTAACAATCCCAACAACCCCAACACCTATGGAGAAAGACCCGAGGCGAAAGGGGTTCAAGAGCCAACAGTTGGATCTGATTCTAGTTCTCCACCACAGGGGACGACAAATCATGTCTCCCCCTCTCCCCCTCCCGCAGGTGCTGCTACCAACACGCCTAGTCCCAGCGGCTCAACATCCACAGGCTCTTCCCAACCGAGGATTCGGCGACGAAATCGCATGATTACTAGTTGTCTGGAATGTCGACGCAGAAAGCTGAAGTGTAATAAGAGTCACCCGTGCACGAATTGTGTTAAATTTACGCGGGATTGTGTGTTTCTTGCACCGGCTTTGGATCAGGCTAGTCAGCTTAAGCTGACGGAGATTAAGGAGAAGGTTGGGAGTTTGGAGAGGTTGCTTGAGAGGGATGTTGCGAAACCGAATGTTGTGGCTCAACCGAGTGGAGGACAGAGAAAACAGGATAGAGCGGTACCTGATGAAGCAGAGGATGATTTACCGGGCCATGAGGATGAGAGGGAGTTAGAGCCTACGCCTTTGGCGGTTGAGGATGCGGCTTATCTTGAGGAGGGGGAGGATGATGATTTGCTTGATTTGGGAATTCAAATGGGGAAGATGAGGATTACGGAACGAATAGGGGGTTTCTTTAGGCCGAAGATTTCGCAAGAGGTTAGTTTGGGTTTTGAATTGTGCTCTCAGCTGCTTTTTTCGTGCTTCTTTTTGGATGCCCTTGCTTCAAGAATTTGGAGTAGGTATTTGCTTTTGGTTGTCTTTGGCGAGATTGAATGCCCCTGGCTTTACGAGTTTTCCCAAGTATTTATCGGCATATTTGAGGTGCTGATATGGTCTCCTTCGTTTCTCAATTACGAGCAGTCAACGGCGATCTCACTTCATGAACTCAGCTAACATACTTCCAAGTTATCCCATACCATGACAGATACTTTTAATACAGGATACAGAGACACGACGGGAACAGAGCCATCACCAGCATCATTTGCGAAACCAATACCACCCGCAAACGAATGGCTCAAACCTGGGCCTTCTTATATTATGCCCTCATCAGGCTTCTTTTTCGGCTCTCAAGGTCAATCAGCATCATTAGTTGATTTTCTGCCCTCGCGGTTAGCAGCAGATAGGCTTATGAAGCAGTACTGGGAATGCGTGCATCCTATTGCTCAAACAGTTCATCGTCAGACTTTTGAGAAGGAATATGATTCCTTTTGGGATGAAGTGTCTCTTGGGATTGAGCCTCCAAATTCGGTTCAAGCTGTAGTGTTTGCTGCTATGTTCTCGGGGGCCGTTAGTATGGATGAAAGTACTGTTATCCGAGATTTTGGGGTTTCGAGAGAGAGCTTGGTTTCAAACTTTAAGCTTGGGACTGAGACGGCTCTTGCGAGAGCCAATTTTTTGAGGACGACGAAATTGGAGACACTTCAAGGGTTTGTCATGTATCTGGTAAGTTTGCTCAATGTAGAATCAAAGCACCTACTAACGTCTGCTAGATACCCCTATGCAGAGCAGAGGTATCAAGAGCACATTCGGTTCTGCTCGGCGCTGCACTAAGGATGGCAGAGTGTATGGGACTACACCGTGACGGCGAAACTTATGGAATGAACCCATTAGAGACTCACGTTCGACGCTTAGTTTGGTACCAACTATGTTTTCTCGATATCAGAACTTGTGAATCTCAAGGTCCTAGACCCTCAATCCGAAAGGGAGAATTCGATACAAAATTACCACTGAACGTCAACGACATTGACCTCCACAGCAGCGGGAAACCTCCTCCCTTTGCAGATCGCTGGACTGATTCGACATTCTGCTTGATTCGATTCGAAATCATTGAAATGATGAGACAACTGTGGATCGATCGCCCGAAAGTTGAAAAACGCCAAATGAGTCTCACTGCTCTCCTAAGTAAGATTGAAAGTTTCAAGGCAAATATGGCTGCGAAGTATGACCATCTTATGGACGACCGAATACCGGTTCAAAAATCAGCAAAGATAGTGAAAGCTCTTCTGACCTCACGTCTTCACATCATGGTTCTCCACCGCTACCACAACTCTGTCGTCTCGCCAATGTCCGACAGACTTCGTGCCATCATGATAGCAAACGGCGTAGTAAACCTCGAAACAGCAGTGGCCCTCGAGACTCTCCCGGAATTAAAAAACTGGGCATGGTACACGGGAGCTTTAACCCAATACCACACCGCCTTCCTCCTCCTTCTCGAAATCTACGTCTACCCGAAGAGAAAAGAAGCAGATCGGATATGGCATTGCCTAGACTACATCTTCGAATGCGACCCCACCGAATCCCGACGCAACAAAGCCCTCCGCGTCCTCTCGGAACTCCAACAAAAAACCGCCATCTACCAATCCATGCGTGGCATGCGCGGACCAACAAATATGGATCGCCATATCGGACAAAGACCTCCGAGGGTAGCAAACGGCATGTTAGCCACTGAGAATAAGCAGCTTATATATCTCAAGAATCCCGAAGCGAGGGCGGCTGCTTTGGCGGAGATGGCTGCGAAATCTGAGGCTGTGGAACAACATAATATGGCATTTGCTGCTGCTCCTCCTGTTGCTGAGACGTCTAATTCTATGAGCCAAGGTGCAATGCCGGATATGGTGTTTGCGGGGGTGAGTAATGGGGAGGCTTTGTGGGCTTTGCCGAATCAAGCTTCTCCTGAGGCTGGGAGTGAGGGGGTGAGTAGTGCGCCGGGGTTTACGCCTGCGACTTCTACTGTAGGGACTGATGATTTGATGGCCGATATTGATTGGGTGAGTTTCATTTTTGCTCTTCTCATGGTGAAAATTGTACTCTGGGTGAGGAAATGCTAACGTAGTTCTAGGATGTGTTCGATACATTGTTTCCACCTGACCAACCGGATTTCGAGATGCCTCTTTTCAATCAATATGAATTTCCTCCTAGTAGCGGCGCTGGTGGTGGAGAAGCGCAGTTCCTTGGTGGCGCTGGGGGTGGGCATTATTGATTTATGACGCTTAGGGGTAGAGTAATTTGATGCGATACGCCACCTGATGGAATAATATATAGTTAAGTTTATGGATATACGTGATGTATGAGAGTATGACTATTTAACGTACTTAATCCCCCTCTTGCATCGAAACTCTGAAGTGGAGTCTTCTATCAAAGACTGGCTTAGACGGCTACACCATTGTGATGGATGACTTTTGGAATCCGGGAGCTGTACCAAGTCCTATTGTGCAAGTCACTTCTTGACTATAACGCGTTAGGTCTATGCAAGAGGTTGGCGAAGTTAAAATAATACAAATGCCCCGATCTTGCAAAGAGCATCGTCTGATTTTCGCGCGGCTCAAATAGTTGGTTGTCTCACTTAAAACAGAGAATCTGAGTTTAGACAACAACGATCGGACATCCAAAATTCAGTCTTGCAAAGCGAAAATAGTCCTGTCTGATCTTCGTTCGGTCTATGTACATAATTGCTACTTGTAAAATATTGAATTTGAATTGAGAAGCTAAATATCATACGACCAACGAGTAAAGAGAAATATTTCGAGGTCCTGGCTTTGATTTCTTGTTTATGATGGATGGGGGTTGCATCTCCCCCTTTTAAATGCGATAGACTAGATTGCTTACAACAACCTTAGTTCTCTATCCCTCTTTCAGCTTGGATTATGATACTATTTTCTCCTTGGACAACTCTATTTCCTTAACAGTACTGAGTTCGAGATCATCTACAGTATCTTGAGGCTAGTTTTAAGGAATTAGAATTTGCCTTGGACGAACTCATGAGGGCGGAATCTTACAAACTTAGGTTGCTTATGCTCTTCTGGCAAATGCTCAAATAATAATTCAAGTGCATCTCTCAACTAGGACATGACTCTGGAGTAAATTTGCGAGGGTTAAGACTGGGCACTTGCCGAATCAAACTGACCCAGGATCCAACGATTTGAAACCAGAAATCAAGCCTATCAATGAGTAAAAAGACGAATGTAAAAAAGCAACGTAAACCGATTCAGGTGGCCAAAACCGAATGCTGCATTGTTGATACATCTAAGCCATTATCTTATCATCTCCGAAACTTCAGACATCCAGATCCATTTTCTCGCCCACCGACTTCTCTCCTCCCTCGAGCTCCGAAACTGTGACATATTTGCTGATCTCTTCCCTCGTAATAATCTTCTCGTTCAACACGGCAGTTGTACCTCTCTTGAAAACGTAACTCTTCTGCTTCTTGCTTCTCTCATTTGGCTTGACGTATCCTCTCTTCAATGTGGTCTTCTCCTTGGTGATAATAGCAACATCGACGTTCGAACCGGATCCCAAATCGTTGAAAATACCAGCTTGAATGGCGTTTGAAGCTAATGTGACAGCCTCCTGCTCCGTCATGCTTGGCTTCCATTGCGTCTCGAAAACTGACATTGCTGCTAATGATCCGGAACCCATGGTGACATATGGGAGCTTGTCTGTGCTACCGTGTGCGTGTACAGTAAACAATCCAACACCAGTAGGATCAACACCAGCTACAACGAGGTATGCACCAATGTGTCCTTGATAACGGAAGAGATGTTGCTTTAGCATGGTCATGCAAGTGACAACGCGGGGTTTGCGGCCGGTGGAGAGTGAGTGGAGTTCGAGTTGGGAGGAGATGAGGGCGGTTGTGAATTCGGTATCAGCGGCGGTACCAGCTCCTGCGCACCAAATCTGAGGGGCAATATAATGAAGTTTCTCGCAGTTCTTATCGGCAACAATTGGACCGCTAGTAGCTCTGGTATCTGCAGCAATCTAGGTGAAGATGTTAGCTTGTGCTATGGAAAGGGAAGCTCGCAGTTGTAGAACAATCGGAAGAAGGGTCTCTATTCCTGTACAGAACGATGCTCGTCCATTGAGGGGCTAAACTTACAACTACACCCCCATCGAATATGCATCCTACAATTGTTGTACCGGTACTGGTGGCCTTTGGCAGAGGTACACCTCGTGCGTGCAACGCAGCGTTACGAGTATGGTTTGAGAAGTCGAAGCCTGGCATGTTAACGGTTGGAGCTTAGGGGGCTCCTTTGCGAATCGCGGATTGTAATCGACTTTTGGGATTTGGCAGCAGGTCTCGTCGATGTTTCGATGGTGAAGGAGGATTGTTGATAAAGATTTGGTGTTGAGTCTGGAGAGGTTCCAGGTAGCTTGCGACTGACGACGATGGAGCTGCCTTGCGAGCCTCGCGAGCTTCACTGTAAACGCGCTCGTCACCTGACGGAAGCTGCATCGCGACTTTCAGGTACCAACCTCACTTGTTTTGGAGGACCAACATAGGCAACAAAGAAAAAACCCCAGTAATTCTTAATCATCACCCTATAAAAGAGAAGCTCATCTGCTCTTCCTCCTTCGCCTACAAATTCACCTTCGAACCCTCTTCTCGCGAAAAATAAGACATCAACGTTCCTGGTCCTTGTCTTGAGCTGGGGCTCGAACAAAACACACTCGATCAATGCGCAGACCTACCTTATAGCAGCAGGGAACGCCTCCAAAGTCAGGCTACTTCGCGACCGTTATGGCATTCTCCAGCTTCGGAAATACTGGTATGGGAGGGAGCCCAGGCTCGGGGGCGGGGGGTGTGCAGAATGGTTCCGATCTAGCAGAAATTCAAACGGATGTAGGTCTCGAGCTTCTCGAGCTTCTCAAGCTTCTGGGGAACCCTTTTTTTCATAACACTAACTTGTCTACTAGGCCCTCGGATTTCTTGCGCTTGCAGGAGATAGCAAGATTCAAATACTTTCGTCACCATGGCCCACAGATCAATTACCACCGACGACGTCTTCGCTCGTGAGCATTGCCTCCAAGAAGGGCCTTTTTGCAGCGGCAGGCCCAAACGAGATCGTTTTAGCATACACAAAAGCAGTTCGACAAGCCTACCAAGGTTCGGAGAAGGGAGATAATAATATAAAACCCTTTCAGCCACAACTACGAATGCCAATGCCAATGAGAGTTTCTCAGGTTGCCTTTTCAGCAGACGAATCATGCTTGGTGCTTTCAGCAGAAAGCGGAGGAGGTTTGGCGGTCTACGATGTTCAGCGCCTCATGAATGGTGCTACAGAACCCAAATTCCAGCTTCCAACAAATGGGCAGGCATTAAGAGCGCTGGTCCCAAATCCGACACCAGAGAAGGGGGAACTGCTTGCGGCTGTTACGGTCGAGGGAAATCTCTTGATGGCAAACCTCGAAGAACAAAACTTTGTTCAGGGACCAAATGGCCAGGTTCTCAAGGACGGTGTTAGTTGTGTTTCTTGGAGTAATAAGGGGAAGCAATTGGTTGCTGGCCTGGGAAATGGCGCAGCGTTTCAACTGACTCCAGAGGGAGATGGGAAAGGCGACATTCCAAAGCCTCCTGATATGAATGGTGGGGAACATCGTGAGTCTTCTCAAGAGTCGAAA
The DNA here is from genome assembly GCA_001414355.1 of Hymenoscyphus salicellus. NCBI lineage: Eukaryota > Fungi > Ascomycota > Leotiomycetes > Helotiales > Helotiaceae > Hymenoscyphus > Hymenoscyphus salicellus. Next base: position 8,903 of record LLCD01000619.1, read on the forward strand.
TCTTTTTACCTGCTAATTATTCTAGTTTCATCCATCACATGGCTTGAGAATAATGTATTCTTAATGATACACACCCAACCAGACCCAAACAATGGCACCGCTCCCGATTCTTTTTATCATCTTGTCACAAGAGCACCCAGTACCCCTCCCAGTTTCATGTTCCAAAAGATTGCAACCGACCCTGCCGGACCATACAGCAATTTAAGTCGCTTACAGCCGCATCAATTTGTTTTGAGATTAAGAAACTTCCCACCGAGCATCGAGGATGTACTCGTCATCGCCTCAACCGCATCAACAGATATAGGACTGTTGACCAAAGCCAAAGCTGCACTGTCTAAAAACCAACCAGTTGTAGGAGCTTTCGCAATGACAGAGATTTCCGATGATTCCAAGAGAGCTATTCTTCCAATGAACGGCATGGATGACACATCACCTATTGGTGTCGCCGTTGATCTTTCTCCTTCTGAGCCGGTACAAAAACCAATTCCTGGTGATGAGATAGAACAATCACCTACCCCTCTACCAGCTTTGATGGTCCTAAATAACGAAGGTGTACTCTCATCATGGTGGTTTGTGTACACAGACTCGATACGACAAGGCACCATGTACCCTGGTCTTGTAGAAGCACCACAATCGGCAACATCTGTTCAATCTTCTCCCGCGCCAGCTCAGCAACCTTCTTCTGCATTCGGTGCACCTCCAGTAAAGCCTGCATTCGGGAGCTCAGCGTTTGGTGCACCTGCTTCTTCCAGTGGAGCCTTTGGGAGCGCCCCGCAAACTTCCGCTTTTGGCTCTCCATCAATGCCTGCTTCTGGGGCATTTGGTGCTGCTTCAGGATTGGGACAAAAAGCAAGCCCATGGGGTACACCCGCTTCTTCCGCGCCTTCGACTACTACATCAGCGCCTCCTGGTGGAGCTTTTGGGGCTCCAGCTTTCGGTAGCTCTTCTACACTTGGAGGTGGAACTGCGTTTGGCAAGCTAGCTTTCGGGTCGCCTAGCGCGCCAGGTGGTCTTGGTGTTAAGACGTCCCCTTGGGCAACTGGATCTACGGCTCCAACTGCAGCGTTTGGCCAAGCCGGTGGAGCAACGATAACATCACCTTTTGGAAGTGCCTCGAGTGTAAAGCCAGTATCACCCTTTGGTAGTGCCGCAACCCCAACATCTGGAGGGTTCTCCTCATTTGCATCAAAGGGGGGATTTGCTGCAACTTCGAGCCTTCAAAACGCTACTTCAAGCGCTGGAAGTGTCTTTTCTAAACCTGCTACATCAGGTAGCCCCTTTGGTGCTCCTTCTGCCCCAACAAACGTATTTGGAAGCACTCCTCAAACTTCCAATACTACATCAACCAGTGTGTTTGGTGCACCTAGTTCCAATACTCCATTTGGCAGTGCCCTTCAAACCGAAAACAAATCAACCACGAGTGTATTTGGAGGTGGTGCTCAAACTGACAACAAGCCTTCACCCGGTCTTTTCGGAGGAACTCCAGCTTCTACAAGCCAACCAACAAGCAGTGTATTCGGTGGCGCTAGCGGATTTACTCTCGGTACTACGTTCAAAGCAGATCCATCCGCGAAGGATGATAAACCCGCAAGTGAGAGTACAGGTTCGTCGTTCTTTGGTGGCAACTTCGGTAGTGCCCTCGGTGATGCATCTCCAAAGCCTGCTGCAACTACCCCTGTATCAAAAGAGGCGGATATGGATGCTCCAGAAGAGGCTGTAAAAACCGAGTCCACAACCCCCTCATCTACCCCAGCCCCAAACAGGTTTCTCCAAGCTGCTAAGCCCGGATCCCCTCTCAAAGAATCTACAACCCCGTCATCTACACCTGCCCCACCAAAATTTTCTTTTCTACCTGCAACTTCTTCAGGCGGTAGTCTATTTGGTAGTACACCCACATCCACGCCAGCCACGATTAAACCCGCATCAGCTGGCTTTGCTTTTGGTAAGCCTGTTGAACCTGGTTTTAGTTTTGCAAACCTGGGCAAGACAAACACTGTTCCACCAGGACCCAAGACACCAGGCCTCAGCGAAGCACCACCATCTATTACCGAAACACCAGCAACACCACGGATTAAGAAAGAACCGGAATCAGAGGAGAAAGCCAAGGGTGTCAATGATCAAATACCAGAAGCTCCATTGCCACCCGATTCGACTAGTAAGACCTGCTTTTCTGTTGGAGACTCGTCACCATCCTCTTCTGAAGCTGACGAACAAACTCCTCCAGGTACCCTATTTAAACCAAAACCTACGATTTTACCACCTCGGGCTGAGAGCGCTCCTAAGCCAATTTCTGCTGACCTCATACCCCCTAGCAATGTCCCTGGAGGCCCTGAGGAAGAAGATGATGAAGCGGACTTCTTGTCCGACGAAGGATCAGATAGCGAAGAAGGCAGCGGTGAGGATGTTGCAAAGGACCTGAGCCCTGTTTCGGAGAAGAACAATACCCCGGGTTTCACTCCTGAAAGTTCGTTTGGTGGTGGCCTTAAAATTAAGAAGCCCATGGAGAGCTTCACGAATATTTCAAAACCAGCCGCGCCAGCCAGACCCTCGCTGTTCGGAGAAGTTGCACCCTCTCTTCCGCCTCCTAAGCCAAAGGGACCACCACAGAGTCCTCGCTCTCCAAGCCCAGTTCGATCTGCTTTACCCGGGAGACTGCTTGGACGACCTGATACATCACGATCAGTGAGTGCCCCTGGAGTTGCTTCCCAACTTCTGGGCTCCTCTCAAAGATTTGGTGCCAAGCCCTCGGCCCCTGGCCAAAGCACATTTGCCCTTACCCAAGAAGAACAAAAGGCAGAGGAGAAACGACGTGCCGATGCCAGAGAGAAGAAAGAGGCAGAAGAAACCCAGGCTCTTGTTGATGAGGAGGATGAGGAAATGCAAAAATTCCTTGCTGAAGATTTCAAACCCACAACAACCTTGGATGAGTTCGTAGCCTATACCAACTACAAGAGTGAAGCAGACATGAATAGTGTTCCGTCCCAGGTAGAGGCAATCTATCGAGATATCAATTCTATGATTGATACTTTGGGCGTCAACGCAAAAGCCTTGAAGGCATTCATTGCGGGTCATACTGAACAATACAAACAAGAAGGTCGAACCAAGGAAGATCTTGAAAACGAAGAAGATTGGTGTCTAGTAGAACTTGACGACCTGTCTTCTCTGATGGAGAATGATCTTCCGAGACAACTTGAGGATGGACGAATTAAGGATGTTGCCAGCAAACTTGACACATGCAATGATCTCCAAAAGGACCTAATCAAACTCCATGCGAAACATGAAGACGTCCGGAAAATAGTTCAAGCTCATCGAGATCCGGATCAAGTTGCAATGGCACTAAACAAACCTTTGAGTGCTGAACAACTTGTTCAGCAACGAGATCTCAAAAGAGATTTTACAAAATTTCAAAAGCTCCTTTGTGAGGCCGAAGAAACTTTGACGGTTCTCAAGGCAAAACTTGTCTCTCACTCTGCGTCTAATGGGAGGGCGAACGGAACTGCTCCTACTGTCGAGGCAGTGATGCGAACTATCACCAAGATGACTGGTATGGCAGAGAAGCGAAGTGGAGATATCGATGTTCTCGAAGGACAGATGCGGAAACTTCGATTTAGTTCTGTCGATCCATCACAGAGCCGCGAAGGATCGCCATTCTCAACTCCTCAACCAAACCGCCAATCACTTCGTAATCTAGGTGCTTCAGGAACATATGGTCTAACCTATACACCTGAGCGAGATACCCCACGACACTTGCAAAGCTCATTCCGTTCATCCGTTGGGTCGCGTGGTTCTCCTTCACCAAGAAAGAAGTTCAGTGGTTACTCGATCGAGGAGAAAGAGAAGCTAAAGGCAAAGTTGGCGAGAAGAAAAGAGGTCATGAACCGGTTGAAGAGTGCGCTGGAGGAAGCAGGCACGAATGTTAGACTTTTGGAAGACGACGAATGATGACGAAAATTGCATGGTCTTTGAGACTGGTTAGGAAAATGCATATGATTTGATGGTTAGAGGATAGGAATATGTATGTAGCATTAAGAAATGCACAAGTAATAACCAAATACTTCAATTCAGGTCGGTCTTGTCTCCGGCGATTGTCCAAAGTCACTTAAATATATAATGGCTTGTGTTCCGATATATGTGCAGGCCTCGAAGTGTTGGCAGGTTATATGAGTTATAGCAATTATTATCTGAACAGCGTCTTTACAGGTAAGCTAACAAATAGCCCCGAAAGACTCAAGTAAAGGGTCGCATACGTTGAAGAGAACACCAGAAGCTCGTTAAGCCATTATCAATCAAATGGTTGGTTTCCACTGCATCATACGCGAGCAATCAAAACAGATTACTCACATTTAGCCGTGCGAAGAAGAAGACCACAACCCCCACTCTCAATTGGATATCAATCGCGTCCTCCTTCGCATAAACACAATCTTAAAAACCCATCAATACTTTGTGAGATATGACGAACACAGCCAGAGCTGGGGAGTAAGGTGTGTTGTATCAAGGCCAATATTTGGACCATGGAGATACAAGGGGACAGCGTCATCCCAATATCGGCACCTTTTGGTGAGTCCTGCGAGACTCCCGATTCGTATACGGATCCATATGTCCCCCCAGATTCAGATTTCGAGCAAAGAGAAGTGGTTCACTGTCCCTGCGGTAACCAGGCGCATGCCATATGGAAGCAATGGTACCACGAATCAGATTTGTGGCGGGATGACGACAAATTACTACCTTCAGCCATGAGTGGCTACTGCTCCAGTTGTCAGGGCCTAATTCAAAAGATGCGAGGCACAGGTCCTTTGAGTGATTATTATCACGAGCCGCATCTCAATACCATACTTGGACTCGGAATCGGTTACACACAAGGGTGCAAAATTATGTCGGTTCTTCATTCAGTCTCTAAAACAAAATACTCTCGAAAATTGCCTTCAGGCTCGAAATCAAAAGGGATGCTCGGGAACAACAACATATCTTTCTATAACATTAAGATATTACCCATGGAATCCAGACTGCATTGCACTATCACTGCGCTTGACATATGGCCCCGGTGTACTTGGGGCTGAATGCGAACTGAACTGCCATAAGAAACCCGATAAATATAGTGCTCTACGGCCCAAGTGAAAGACTAAAGCTAATTATTTTGTTAGGAACATTTATCTTATTTAAAGAAAGACCCCCCATTGCGGGAGAGCAAGATCTCACGCAGCTAGAACTTGCAAATAGATGGCTTGAAGCTTGCATTGAGACGCACCCTTCTTGCAAACCAACCGAAGACCACCCACTCCCAACCAGACTTCTTGATGTGGGCCACAACCCTAGCCGCCTTGTCCTGACATCCAGCCTCCAATCACTACAAGACTGAAATATGCTACATTGAGCCATTGCTGGGGCTCTGGCGATTTTCTGAAACTTGAAGAGAAATCTAAGTCAATTTCTAGAAGCAATTCCAGAGGATAAACTCAGCAAGACGTGCCGCGACGCTATCTACATCACTCGAAATCTTGGAATTCGGTATTTGTGGATAGAATCTCCATGCATTATACAACGGTCCGAAAAAGATTGGGCACACGAATCTCTGTTTATTGGTGGTGTTTATGGTGGATCAACCGTCACTATCGCAGCCGGCGGAGCGATAAATGGAACAGAAGGGTGTCTTCTCAGGTCCCATGGCTATATTGACAAAGTTTGTATCAAGCCTTCGAGAACCGAGACCTGGGATATTTGCTTTGATGGAAATGACATGTTTGACAAATATGTCAATAACTCGCATTTGTCGAGTCGTGCCTGGGCGTTACAAGAGCGCCTCCTCTCTACTCGAACTCTATACTTGACTTGGACCGGGCTCTACTGGGAATGTAGGCATTGCGACGCCTCCGAGACGTTCACCGAAGGTCTTCCAAAACTTCATGACAAGAATAAATTCTGCCGCGAACGAAGACCGTTATTATTCCGAGCTTGGCCTAGCATAATACGCACATACACAGCCGCAAAACTCACATTTGTGAGAGATAGAATGGTCGCCATTGCTGGACTTGCGAAGATAGTGCAAGAAGAGAATATGGGGCCATCAGTACCTTGCGGGAATGTGGAAGGAAGATATAGAGTTGCAATTGATATGGCAAGTCAACACAGAGGACTCGTGGCGTCGCCATAAGGGAGACGAAAAGAGAGTTGGTTATCACGGGCCAAGTTGGAGCTGGGTAAGCAAATGCGCCCCCTTTGGCGTCCATTTCCGCCAGAATTATTATCCCAGGGGGAAACAAAACCAGCACTATTTCTTTGCGCATGCCCAAGAATCTCATGTCGTGCCTGTGGGAGACGACATATTCGGTGAGCTCTCAGGAGGCGTGTTGAAGTTCAAATTTTCGGTTATTCTTTCTGGGAAGATCAGCACGGTGTTATCGGGTCACCAAATTATCGAAATTGAATTATTGGAAGGTAAGAAGGAAGGTCTTGATACAAATTTCAATTGCGCCCAGCTTGATGGACAAGATATATATCTACTCCCTGTGGTTGATGTACTGTACACAGACGATGACTCCGCGCGGACTCGGACTGTCGCTGGAATACTACTTTTCCAAACAGAGGTCAATAAAGGAGAATATTTTCATGCTGGGTCTTTCGATGTACGCGGATGGGATAAGCCAGAAGGTTTTCATCCAGACAAGAGAGTTCGTTTTCTTCAACTGTTAGAGTCGCTTGGGCAAGCAACTGCAGAGGCACAGTGCTCTGAGATACTGACAGAGACCAAAGTACCAGGCGAGCGATATGCTATCACGATTATCTAAATCTTACTATATGGTATTGTTTAATCTCGGAAGGGTCTGAACAGCGTTGAAAATGAGTTTACTGTTCGCTTAACGAATTTGCATACAAGGTGCAATTAATATCTCCCATCTGAAGCTTGTTAACTTTTCCCTGGGATACGGTAGTGTTGAGTAGTCTTGGAATTGCTATTGTTACGCAGTTTCTCCACCCCGTGATTTGTCCTTGCTATTTCTACAAATTTGAGCACTGAATACTTAACTCGTGACTTGATCTGCGAACTCACGACCCCTCAACCTTCTAGAATACTTCAAACTATTGTTCTACATAGCTTATTATGGAAATTGAGTTCTGCTTCCCTCATTTATTTAGCAGGAAGTCAAGAACTTTTGCGTACCTTCTTACGTGCGATGAGGTAGCGAGATTCAAAGGGCCTGTCTTTGGGCTTACTTTCTACCAAATTGTACGAGCGTTTTAATTGCTTCAAGCAGAAACTCTGCGCAAGCGACTGCACAAAAAGAGAAGTGTGGAAACGAACGAGTTGCTAAGAAATTTCATCTTCTTGATTCACAGCGTGATAAATGAGTAGAGTATACTTAGGCTAGCATTTAATGAACGCCCTCAGCTAATTTTCAGCTCGTTTTTCGCTTCCACCCCACCCTCCTTTTTTCACTACTATCACTCATATATAATG
>LLCD01000620.1:0-16349 GCA_001414355.1 Hymenoscyphus salicellus
GTGTTGATCTAGGCTAATCGACCTGCATGAGAGTAGAAGAGAAAGAGCAAGGTGGGTCTCAACCTGGATGGCCGACGAGAGAACCCTTTATCTGACCACATGTTTAGTGTACAGGAGAAGCACCATGTGCTTATTGTTCCAGAACTCAGAGAGAATGTGTTTATGGAGCTCGCCCAGTGCGAACACCCCTCACGAGAAAGTAAGTCTTTTGTCCAGACACATGTGTATATCACTCTCGTCTGAAATTATCTTCTAAGATGTCTGGGTAGAAATCTTGATGCCGCGGAGCAAAAATGCGACAAGTTGGAAGCCTTGTTAAAATCTCTCAATCCGGATCTCGATGTTGAATCATTATTGAAAAATGGTGTCCCATCAGCATCTCCTCCACCAGCAAACAACCCAAGTCCTAAAAGCCCACAACAAATTGACGAAGCCAGCCCTGGATCTTCTCACGAGTATGAGTGGCATGAAGCGCCTCTCTCGACTGACGAGGAACAAGTTCATTCTTTGAGAGATGGAATGGCATTACTATCCACTGACCCATCTGCTTCTGGGTACCTCGGTATGCTTTCTATTTCATATATATGCTCCGAATTGTATTAATATCTTCCAGGGAGCAGTGCCGGCTCGAGTATGCTGCAAACCATCTGCTCGTTGTTGTCATTACGAGGACCGCTCGATGACCCAGGCAGTAGTCAAGGCCAGAGCATGTTGTCTAAGAAGCGTTCGGACTCTGGAGTTCTTATGTTGGAAGGAGATTTGGCCTCTTCTGTCATCACGGAAGGACTTATTGATGCATATTTTCTACTGTATAACACCTCTTATCCGGTCTTGCATAGCCAACTGTTCAGAGAGCAATACGCCAACCGATCGCAAATATCTAGTACCTCATCTTGGCAGCTAATACTTTACACTGTTTTGGCCATCGGTCATTGGGTACTGAGTACTGGAGACGATCATGCAGATTCACCATACTACCTTGCTGCAAGAAGTAGAATGAGCGCGGGAATGCTGGAGAGTGGCACCCTCGCTGGTGTTCAAGCATTTTTGCTCATGGTAATTCTCTCGATCGATTAGCTACAATATCCGGAATACTAAAATATGGCAGGGAAATTATCTCCAGAAAAGAGATAGACCTAATACTGGATACAACATGATCGGAATTGCTTTTAGAATGGCTTTGGGTCTTGGACTGCATCGTGAAGTTCCAGCTGCCGATGGCGAAAAGAACACCCTGAATAAAGAAATTCGGAGAAGAGTATGGTGGATCCTCTATATGGTAGACTCTGGCTTCAGTATAACCATGGGTCGACCAACGACTGCTTCAGATGCATTTATTGATGTTCAGTTGCCACAAAATGTTGACGATTCGGTATGTTTCCACTATTTCTTTGCACATCGCTCAGCTGACTCTGATAGCATTTGACTTCCGACGAACTTTCTTTACCTTTGTCGCCACCGGTAGATTATCCTACCACTTACTCGGCAATGATTGCTCAGGCTCAACTATCGGCCATCGCAAACAAAATATACAACGAATTTCTCGCAGCCCACGTTGGGAATGCGGTGATCAGCGAGGAACTTGCCCATCGATTCGAGGAAGAACTTCGGCTTTGGAAAAGATCATTGCCAGATTATTTCTTCGTCGAGGACACCTCTGCTTGGTTTTCAGGTCCAAGGGCAGTCGTTTTATGGAAAGAACAAAACCTACGCATGATCTTATGGCGAGGCGGCCAAAGGTCTTATAAAACCCGTTCCAGGAGCGAGACGGCTGTTCAAAAGTGCCTTCATGTGGCAATTGAGAGTGTACAAGCAATATGCAATTTTTGCACGTCTAATGGGAGTCTTCATCATGGACTGAGCTGGTATGCAACCTACTTCCTCTTCCAAGCTGTTCTCGTGTTGGATGTGGGACTTCTGCAAGCACCCGAGGATGCCCTCTCATCAACATGGCGAAGCGCGATAGACCAGGCAAGGCAATGTTTATCACAACTTGGCTCCATGAATGCCGCTGCCCTTAGATGTATTTCAGTTCTGAGTCGCATTCATACCCACCATCTTACAATCGCATCTTCGAATCCCATACCATCAACGGATGAGTTGGACCCTTCTTCACTTGGGCCATTTGTCGACTCGAACGGGACAATGGAGCAATCGGATTTTATGATGCATCAAGCATACATCGCAGATCCCGCCCTTCAATTCTTCTTGGATGGTACTCCTATGACGAACCTATTTGAAGGTGTTTCTGGTTTCCCAAGTACTCAAGAACATCAAAATTTCGACTACATACCTGGCGATTTCTACAATATGGAAGAATTCGATCCTACCATCAATTGGCATAATACACAATTTTAACTTCATTTACTCCACGTCCCTCCAAAAATCGCTCCTCTCCACAATGTAAACCAGCACGATTTATGAGCACCATCTAAATGAACACACGATTTACTCCTCGAAGTAACACTAAAAGAGTGCTGGAGTCGTACTTTTAATGAAATTCTATTACTTCTAAAATTCGATCAAAACTACCACTTAATCAAATACAATAGCGGCCTTGATACAAGTCTTGTTCTGCACAGCCTCCAAAGCCTTTCCAAAGTCCTCCAGCTTGAAAGGATGTGTCACGATACCCCGGACATCGACCTTTCTAGTTTCTAAGTAATGCACCGCTCGAGGTAAACACCACATCTCTGAGAAGGACCTGCATGATACCATTAGCTAACACTCTCGGAACAAGGGAAATGAAGATATCACTTACCCAATCATAGTGATCTCATCAGAGAAGATCTTAGCGGGTGCTAAACTGATCAAAGCTTCCTTGGAGTAGACACCTATTTTGGTATTCAAATTAGAAGCTATTTCTGGAGAGGTCTTGGGAAATGAGGAGTGGGACTGACCATAGTACACGAGTTTACCACCTCTAGTAACATTATCCAGGCCGATGGTAAGCATCTTATGCGACCCTGAAGCCTCAACCACGACATCGAATCCATATGGATATTTCTCTTTGATGGCTGCCCATTGTTTACTTGGATCCGTGCGGCTTAACTCGACGTATTCGTCTGCGCAATTTAGTTTTTTTGCGAGCTCCATTTTTGGTCCTACATCCATATTGTCAGCATTCTCTATCTCCTCTTCTCTCCTGTATTCTTCCTCCCCAGCTCGCTTTCCCCATTATGCAAGTAAATTCTTTTACTAACCTTCATTAGAAGCTAAAACCATATGCGCACCACCATTCGCCTTCAACAGCTGAGCGAGACACAACCCGGTTGCACCGGCTCCGATGAGGAGAATGCTCGAGCCAACTTCGGGTCTGATTCTATCCATTCCGTGGACGGCACATGATGCGGCTTCAAAGAGGGAGGCTTCTTCCCATGACAGGTTTTCGAAGTGGAAGAGCTTTTCGGCTGGGTAGGCGCAGTATTCTGCGAATCCTCCGTCGACTATATTACACCCTAGTTAGCATCTCTACTTTAAATACTACTTGCAATATGGAATTTGGCAGCTCGGGATGGAGGGAATGTTTGAAGAGTCTACTTACTATGCACCCCATGCGCAACAAAGTTCTCGCAATACAACAATTTCCCTTGTCGACAGTAATGGCAGTACCCGCATAGTTCCGAGTTATCTGCTGTCACTTTATCCCCGATCTTGAAACCTCCCTTTACGTCGGCGCCGATTTTCACTACTATTCCGCTGGTTTCGTGGCCGGTTACGACGGGCTTTCCTTGCGTGAGGGCGGACTCGAAGTCCCCGTGGGCGATGTGAAGGTCGGTTCCACAGACGCCGCAGGATTTTACTGAGGAAGAGGGTCAGATTGGGTGCTTTTGGGGGGGAAGAGGGAGTTGGGTATTGGGGAGAGGGGAATTGGGATGGGAATGGGGGGCAGCATACCTTTGATCAAGATCTCATGCCCTTTTGGTTCGGGAACTGGCATTGTTACGAGGGAAAAGTCGTTGAGTTTATTGTAACGGATGGCTTTCATCTCCTTGGGGATCTTGAACGAGGTTCCGCAGGTCAAGTGCATCCACACGCTGAGTGAACGCCATCAAGCGAATGATACATCACAACAGACGCGATTAGCTGATGCGCAGAGAGAGCTATGAGACGAGTGCACCTTAAAGAAAGGAGAATGGCTTGAGACAGCCTAAGAAAAGTCCGGAGCAAAGCTCATATATATTCCCCCCTCCTCTTCGGCCAACCTTCTACCCCTCCATCGGGGACCATAGCTCCTTTGGATATCCCTCTCAATTCCCCACGCTATACCCCACACCCGGTGCTCTGTACTCCGTCGAAACACATTCTTGGACTGTGGCGTCACGAGGAAGTCAGGTGTTTGGCATCGGAGCACTGTGCTCCTGGTGCAATTATTTTCTGTGTCCCGATGGAGGTGAGAGTGCCTGTCATTATTTTATCTGCGGAGGACCCGCATGATTCGAGTACTCGGTGGCGGATCCTTGGAGGTGCTCCTTGGCGTATTTCTGTCACCAGGAGTAATGTGCTCCGATGGGGAGATGGGGGGTTGATCCTTGTTTTGGGCCATTGAGGGGGGATTTTGGGGTCCAGTTTTTGTTGGGGAGAGGGCAAAGCGGCGGGGAGGTTTGGGGGAGTGAGGTGAGGATACTCTTCTATTCTTTTCAATTTTTCTCAATTTTTTGGTGGTTGATATCCAACCATCCCCCAATAATTTCCCTCATGACGCGTACACCAATAACCGAATCCTTTACCGAAAATTCAATCCTCTGGAAATTATCAACCTTACCACATCTGGGAGTATCCCTCCCCGCCGCTTTTTGGTTGTTGTCTAGATCCAGTTGGAACGCTGTCGTCCGCGATCCACTGTTTTCCTGGGGATGAGAAAGCCACTAGGGTGTTTGTGGGGATTCTGGGGTATTGGAAACTCTCCTGATTTCGCTTCTCGGTTATGAGTATATATACTTGTTTGGATCCGAGGGTTTGGAACCAGTCTTCTCTTTTTGAACATATCGCTTACCAGTCAGTTGGTTATTTGAGAGCAACTTCTTCCTCAACTTTGAAGTGACGATTTGAGGATTTTTTCGGTGTTGAGAAGAGATTTTTGAAACCGTCAGGGAAAACAGGATTTTGATCTGGAAATATGGTTGCTGCTGTTGCGGATACTAGTGGTGGGGGAGATGAGTTGGCTTATGGTCCTGCTGGTATGTTTTCTTGGAATGATTGTGTCTCGACAAACGGTTTTATCGAGGGAGGGTTGTGGGGGAACTATTTGACTGACTTCGAATAGGTTACAAGGGGTTGATCAAGGAATCTTACATCCTTTCTCTGGCATTATTTGCTTCCATTGGTGGTGTGCTTTTCGGGTATGTATTTCACCCCAAGTATTATTTCCATCTAGTTGCTGATATCCCGAAGTTATGACCAAGGAGTCATATCTGGTGTTCTCGTCATGAATAACTTTGTACGTGCCCCGAATCCCCCCTCAAGCTTTCAAGTTTGGGCTGCAACTGACCAGTTTCACAGGGCAAACACTTTCCCTCCCTAGCAAACGACCCGGATCTCCAAGGATGGATGGTAGCAGTTCTCACATTAGGAGCCATGTTTGGCGCTTTGGTCAACGGACCCATCGCAGATCGCATCTCTCGTCGTTGGGATTTACTCTTAGCGAACATCATTTTCCTCATCGGCTCTATTATTCAAGCAGCAGCTGTGAATATTGCTATGATCTTCATTGGAAGATTCATTGCTGGGTTGGCTATTGGACAGTTGAGCATGGTTGTGCCATTATACCTTGGAGAACTGGCACCGCCCAATATTAGAGGGAGTTTGATTGCGTTGCAGCAGTTGGGTATTACTGTTGGTATTATGGTTGCTTTTTGGTTTGTTTAATTTTTTTCTTTTAGAGTTGGGGGATGCTGATAACTTTGCAGGCTCGACTACGGAACTCAGCATATTGGAGGAACCGGTGATGGACAGAGTGAGGTGGCATGGAGATTCCCACTCGCACTTCAATGTCTCCCCTCTTTGATCCTAGGAGGAGGGACCTTTTTCCTTCCCTACAGTCCCAGATGGCTCATGAACCAAGGTAAGTACCCTCAACTCTTCTCTACATCTTCTCAAAACATACCTAACATCTCCAACCACCCAGGCCGCGAAGAAGAAACCATCGCCACCCTTCTACGACTCCGCCGCGTCCCAGCCTCCGACCCACGCATCCGTCTCGAAATGCTCACCATAAAGGCAGCCTGCATCTTCGAACAAGAAAGCACCGAAGCCCGATTCCCGGGTGTAAACTCCCGCTTCAAGCTCGCAGTCAACCAATACCGCGAGCTCTTCTTCGTTCGCCATCTCAATCGTCGTCTCGTTATCGCTTGCATGCTCCAAATTATTCAGCAATTTACTGGTATAAACGCTATCATATACTACGCGCCTCAAATATTCAAAGCGATTGGCCTTACGGGAAATTCTGTTGATCTTCTTGCTACTGGTGTGGTGGGAGTGATTAATTTCTTTTCCACGATTCCGGCAATCATGTTTCTTGATCGATGGGGACGGAGAAAGGTGTTGATGACGGGAGCTGTGGGTATGGGTATTGCACAAATGATTGTTGGGACTTTGTACGCTGTTTATGAGGATTCTTGGTTGGAACATCGTGCTGCGGGTTGGGCTGCGGCGGTCTTCATCTGGATCTATATTTCAAATTTTGCATTCAGTATTGGGTGTGTGAACTGGATCATGCCTTCTGAGATCTTTCCACCGGGTGTAAGAGCGAAGGCTGTGGGTGTGGCTATTGCTACTAATTGGTTGACGAATGTAAGTTAGCCATATTCTTGAGTTGTGTGGTTTGTGGCTTTACTAATGGCTTTCTAGTTCATCGTCGCACTCATCACGCCGAGAATGTTGAAATCCATCACCTTTGGGACATTTTACTTCTTCCTTGGTATGTCTCACTCTCCCTATGCAATTATTTTGTACTAACGACCCGCAGTATTCTGTGTCATCCTCTTGGTATGGGTCTACTTCTGTGTCCCCGAAACAAAAGGTGTCTCCATCGAAGCCATGGACAAGCTCTTTGGTGGAAATCAAGGCTCGGTTGATCTTGCTAGAATGGCTGAGATTAGAAGACGGCTGGGCATTGATAATGGCGGGGAGTTTACTTTGAGTGAGAAGGGGAGTAAGGATGTGGATCGGGATGGAGATAAGGGTGTTGAGGTGAGCCATGAAGAGATGTAGGTTTTGGGCTTTGAAGCTTGGGAGGGAGGGCTGTAGAAGATTCAAGGGGTTGAGACACGGGGATACGGGATATAACGGAAGCGTTGAATGGTATTTTCTTGTACTAACGGGTGGCTTTTTGCTAGCAAGTTATCATATTTTATTAACTGTTTTTTGTGTCGGTGTCTATGTGACTAACCGGGAAAAACCAGGTGTGTGATATTTCGGGCCTAGGTACAGATAGATAAAGAACTTGGTCAAAATAGAGAGGGTGGCCAACTCGAAGGTATTGTCAGTGTGAGCACCAACTGCTCAACTACTTAAGTAGTACTCAGAGTACTCAGAGTATTAGGAACTATAGTTATAATCTTTGTTTCTAAAAGATAAATAGGATAATAGTCTACTATTAAAACAAAAAGATAATAATAATCCTTAAATTAACTGTTTTAGACTCTCTCCTCTCTCTCTCTCCTCTAGTCTACTACTCCCCTAGCGCCACTTATAGCGCCACCTCCGAAGGCACTCGGAGTCCCGGCTCGTTCTGGTCAGATTTGGCCTGACTACTTAGAGTACTACTTAGAGTTACTCAGAGTACTCTTGAGTAGAGTAGATTAGTACTTAAAGTCGGTTAAGTAGTGGGTACCTACTCTACTCTACTCGTTTCTCACACTGGGTATTGTTTAAATGACTAGGTAGCAAGAGAAGCAGTTTGTAGAAAGTTGGAACTAGTTACCCTAGAGCATTGCCAATTATCATTGATAATTATTGGTGAGATTCGAACGATAATATATGGTTTGCTGCAGACTAATTACACACCAACGTCATCGCCTTGAGCCTCAGAAAGGCCCAATTCCTATCGGCTAAATTCATCAGGGCCAAATGTTTATCCCCTCCGTTTCTCGTAAACCGAGCAAGCCCCACATGCCAACACCCCAAAATTGCAATCCGCAGCTCTATGATACTTTCTTTCTCTTCAAATCTCACATTCTGCTTGGCATACTTCATATCCGCAGTGTTATCAAGTGAAAAAGAGTGGAACACGATCGATCCCCCACTTCCCCGCATTTAACAAAAGAGGCTGTTCCAAACCCCTGTTGCAAGAATACCCTCAGAATACTACAACTCGAAATATTGATTGATACTGTCGGATGAGTGGCAGGCAGACTTTTTCAAGAATCTGGGGTAGTTATTACGCGCATCTGATGTTTTCGTCACATGGGGCTACTAATTTAGCCGAGAGTTTCTCAACAGTAAAACGCATCTTTTACTTGCCACCATCATCTTTTCTATCCACTCACGATAGTAGAATACTTGCAAGTTGGAATGCCCGTTAAATGGTTTCAAATTGTTCCGTCTTGACCTTTTTACAAAAGTTCTTGGACAATCGTATACTTTCTCGTATTTTGGGTACTAGTTCGTGGAGTGTATTCGGAAAGCAGTCAGGAGCTTGAAAGCCAAGATTTAATGATTAAATGTAATTAAGTTCCTTACTTAGGTTAAGCCGTAGGCTAAAAGATATTTTCTTGTCGATTCGGAAGATCATGATGCCCGGTCCCTAGCATGATGGTGTACCTTGGTGAAAGAGGGTTATTAAGGAGAGCATTTCTCGCGCCGTCTGTTTCACCGAGAAATTATCTTTCCTCCTCGACGTACTATTTTGTTTCGATTGAAATTAAGTATATTTCGATACTTTGTAAGTCTGTCTTCGATACCGCCGCTTCAATATCAATACTAACAAATTGCGTCACTAGTAACAATGCGTGCCTCGATTCTTTTATTCACACCAGCCTTGGTTGCTCTCGCCGCTCCAGGTGCGGTACTTTACGATGTTCGCAACGTTGACTGGGAGGCCGAACTCCTAGGCACAAAAGATACCCTCGACAAGCGAGCACGAAATGAGGCATCAATCGATGCCATATTCAAGAAACTCGGAAAGCAATATTTCGGTACAGCAGCTGATAGAAGTTTATTGAACAACGCTGCGAATTCGGAAATTATCAAGGCGGACTTTGGTCAACTTACCCCGGAGAACTCGTATGTTATCACAAAAGCCTTCCAGGAAAGCTTGCTCATGTTTGGAAATTAGTGGAAAATGGCAAACCATTGAAGCCTCCCAAGGCAATTTCAATTTTGCTGATTTGGATTATTTGGTTGATTGGGCGAAAACGAATGGAAAGGTTGTGAGAGGACATACTACTGTCTGGCACTCGCAACTGCCAAGTTGGGTTTCGGCTATCAATAACAAGGCCACACTTACCACGGTAATTCAAAATCACGTTACGAAGGAGATTGGAAGATATGCTGGGAGAATTCTCCAATGGGTAAGTGGATGATTATCGCAGTGCGATTAAAGCGTTTTCTGGGCTAACATGAAATTCTAGGATGTTATCAACGAGATGTTCAGCGAGTCCGGGGGTCTGCGAGACTCCGTCTTTTCCAAGGTCTTGGGTGAAGACTTTGTCCGTATCTCATTCGAAGCAGCACGCAAGGCCGATCCAGCTGCCAAGTTGTACATCAACGATTACAAGTATGTGTTTTCTCAACAATACAAGATCAGCCACGCTTACACCATTTTAGCACCGTCGAGAAAGGATCCAACTACGCCAAAACAACTGGAATGATAAGTTATGTTAAGAAATGGATCGCAGCGGGAATCCCAATTGACGGAATTGGAGCCCAAGCGCATCTCGTCGCCAACGAAGCAAAAAATGTAGCTGCTTCTCTTCAAGCTCTTTGTGCTGCAGCACCAGAATGCGCTCTTACCGAAGTCGATATTGTAAACGCCGCTGCTTCGGATTATGTTCAAACTGTCAAGGCATGTGTTGATATCCAGAACTGTGTTGGTGTTACCGTATGGGGAGTCCGTGATCCCGATTCCTGGAGAGCTGCAAGCAATCCCCTTTTATTCAACTCTGGATACTCTACTAAGCCTGCTTATGGAGCCTTGGTTAGCACTTTGGGAGCTATGACGGCTCCTGTTCCTAGTCCTACTAAGGCTGCTCCTGCTCCTGCAATGGGTGTTGTTGCTGAACCGACACCATAGAGATGGCCAAGGTATAGTGGATGCGGTGAGACGAAGGGTTCAAGTGACCGTTGTCCATGGGGCAAATATTGTTATTTTGGTATATAAGCTCTTTGTTATTCCTACTAAACCACATCTGTACATGACCCAATAACTATAAAAGGATATCCTCTACTCTCAAATTCTTGTTTTTCTATATAGCAGCGAAGGGGTTCGACTTTCAAGCTCGTGTAAGCGAGGGTATTGGTGTAGAAGTAAAGAGTTGACTCGCAAGCACTTCGACTCTTCTTCGACGAGAGCATGAGTGCTGTGAGGTTGATCTGATAATTTGATTCTATTGATTTAAAGTGGCACTACAACCCTAGATTGATGGGTAAAATAAGTCTTTTTGTTCGGATCAATCCAACTTCTCTGGGTTTTCCAGGCAAACAACCGAACCAAATCTAGGATACAAACTTGGCCTCGGACTAAGCACGAATCTCAGATGGAGACAAGTAAACAGTCCTTGGAAATCTCTGTTTGCAGATGGGACAGCCATCACTCATTTCCAGCCGTGTTTCAATGCAGCAATTGCCAAAAACATGACCACAGGGCATCTGAACACGGATATTCTGTGATTTCGTCTATTTCTTTTCCAATCTTCTCCTCGCAGATGTAGGAAGTTCTGTAGTCTTTGTTGTCTCCGCACTTGGGAGGCTTTCCACTCTTTCTAGGCAAACTTTTTCGGGGTAGTATGAGAAGTCGCGGCTTTTGTGGAGCTTTTCCCTCATGTTGAGTGATGAGGTTGTGTTGGATGATCGCCCCAAGTAGCTTTATCAGATATTTTCCGAAAGAAACCAAAGCCTGATTAAGATCCTTGTCTCGTACCTTCAACTGAAAAGACGTTTGTAATGTCCTGAATTCTTGTTGGAGCCATTCCAGTCCTTCATCTGGGAGTCTCCAAGTGGACTTAAAGCGGGCGTGTTCGTGAAACCTCGCACCCTCCCCTTCCAATAGGAACAATAAACTTCCTTCCAGTGGCAAAGTAGAGGTTTACATCAGCTCCGAATTAAAACACAATCGTTGCATAGAAAATCCACACCTGGTTGCAGTGTTCTCGCAGAATGACTGTCGGCCTCTTCTACCCACCAGGGAAGGATACATAAGAATCCCTTGCCCTCTACCACTTAAAGGTCCTTCCTCTCCATAACACCACCAAGAACCGTTTTCCAGACACGATTTTCGGAATGTGTCGCGAATACAAACTAACAACATGTTGCGGTCATGTTCTTACTGAATTTCGCCACTGTCACGAATACGATCCTGGGGATATGAAAATTTGATCTCTTTCGAGACAATGTTTTAGATCATTTCATTTCATGACTGGTTTATCAAAGAAATGGTATGTCGGGCCACGTTGCTTCCATAGCTTACAGTGTACAAGGCTGGGTTGGTCGGTACTGACTTGAAACAAATTAGGTGCGCATCAGGACAATAGAGCCAAAAACGCGACTCGTCGAAGATCGTATTGTTTTCCAGAGATTTCGAAGATCAAGCAAAGAATGGCACCTTCTCGCGCTTGGAATTCAAGCTCAAATGCTATATTTCTCGTCGGGGGGCGATTTCTCATAGTACAGTCATCAGGTGATGGGAGATGGAAGTGTTTATGAGAACATAGTATGGCATTTTTTGCTACCGTTGTGAACTGTACCTTTTCGATTGTCAAGATTTTCTATAGAAACCAATGTATCCATCTCCTGTTAGTTCTCCACAATATTGGGGTCAATTTGAGCGAATAGTTCTATATTCGATACCATGTCAAGATACTTGCTTTGGACTTTTTGACATGATACTTTCTCTATCATGTTAAACTGAATCTCCTTTTTGGGCGCCGCTCTAGAATTAGCGTAAGTTCTTTCTAGAAATATAGCGCAAAGGGGACAGTTAGTGGTAGAGAAACTATTTTCATAAGATTTCTCAAAACTTTAAAGATGTTATGGCGATACATAATAATTAGATGCAGATCGGTATTCATGGAAGGTTAATGGGGGTACTAGGTAGAATTCGGAAATTCAAGAATTTATCTAAACAGACACATTGTGAATTGGTTTCTTGATAGGTCATCAAAGTTTGGGATGGAATTCGACAGGGAAGCTGTGTCCTCTTTCAACTATTAGAACGTATTAGAGTTGCAAGAGAACTGACTTGTAAGGCTCAATTTAGTTTGAACAAGTTCTTATCCTTGAACTAGTTTACGGATAGCAGGGATAAGAGGTTGCAACTCTTCTGGCATGTATCGGGCTTTGGCCAAGCGTATGAATCTCGATCGAAAGATGACCTGCACATTGAGCACGTGGGATTGTCGGTAGAGTATAGATGCTCGGCGAAGCAATCAGTGCAGAATGTATGGTTGCAGTACGAAGTACAAGCATCTCGGTTGCCATTTTCATGCAAGAGATTTGTGCGTCGGAAACTCTTGTAGCAGATACTATAGAAAGCTTCTGGTTTAAGTTCACCAATTGGCGTCATTCTAACCAATTGTGGGAGGTTTTGAGGCACTGATGTGTGATCCAGAAACTCCACCCCATCGTTTACCACAGTGGCATGTGTAGCCAATCGGCACAGGAAGCTGTATAGCCCAACCAACTTACCATCAACTCCGCCATTCTCTACAAACTGACCTGTAAAGCAGAAACCGCCACTTTTAAGAGTCGGATGGAAGCAAGAGGAAGCAAGCCAGTTTTTGCACAAGCTTGGATATACTCCGAACGAATGTCTTGGCCTGCAATGGTTTGGACTGGTGGAATTGAGCTCATGAATTCCTCAGCCCGAGATTGAATCTGAGACGCAAGTAAAAGCGCTTCCTTTTAAATTCTGAATCGAGCAGTAAGCAATAGTTTGGTGTGAGTCCTAACGGGGTTTAGATGGTAATAAACCAGAGACACGTGAAAGTACCCGACGAACGCTCGGCTATCGTGAGAGTCGTTGGTACCAACAAGAATCTTATCAAGAGACATTAAACATTCTGGAGAAACACAAGGCCAGTCTGATTGAAATTTCCTGATTGCCGAGAAAGGGTGGACCTCGCTCGTCGCATCTTCTCCATGCGTTATAGGTGTGCCCACAGGCGCGATAATGAACTTGGAAATGGTTACACAAAGGCAGCATCTCATTAGTGGGAAAACAAAGGAATACAACCTAATGGACACAAAAGTGTTTTGAACAAGGTATAATTGCTTTGCTGAAATACAAGGCCCTTCACAGAATGGCGTTGGTGATGTTTTTAGTAGTGTTCGAGTTACCGAGAACACCATATTGAAGTGGATGAATGGAATTGCGCAAAATAGTGGCAGATTCAAGATCCTCCTGGCTTTGGGAGTATAGATGATGCCTCGCTTACTTCACTTGCCGTCTACGCTATCCGCGTGCAACCTAAATGGGTTACGCTGTCAATTTGGAGGAGTATAGATTGTTCTTTCGCTTAGAGAACAGGGAAAAACTACCTTGGAAACAAACTGAAAACAGTACCCAGTGTCCAGGGGGTGTTATATCTGCTTCAGTCTCCCCAGATATTTGATAAATTAAGCACAAGTTTATTGAATTGTATGCTTTTTAGATGAGATACATAGAACAATCCTGTGGGTAAGAACCCGGTAGGGCGGTACGTACTTGTATACCAGTGTTACATAATCGCAACACGAATCTGTTGTATTAATTAAGGGGACGTTCTATACATAACCCTAGAATACGACCGAGACAGTTTATATTGAATAATCAAGGGTAAAAAAAGAGAGTGGGGTAGGAATAGGTAGGGGTTCGAAAGTCCGGCGAATGATCACTGAATTTGGAGTGCTTCCTTCGGGTTCGTACCTGCCTTATAGCTTTCTTTGTGCTAACCTTTAGGATGAGACTTATCGATCATGCCACAGGATTGGCACAATGATATAAAAAAGAGCGGGAGCCAACGAGTTCATATCCTCACTTCCCCAGAGCAATTCGGTGCCCTATTATGACCACTATACCGCGACTTACTTTGATGGGAAGTGACGATCTCTACGGAAACCAAAATGACTACACATTACATCTTTTATTGGCTCAGAATTTCAATTGTAAGGGATGGTAACTGGGTAGACATTAATTTTTGGCGACGAAGCGAGCGACGTACCATAGAATCCAGTTCATCAATATTGAGAGTTTGATAAATTACGGTGTGATTAGGCAATGGAATATATTTGGGAAAGAAAAAAAACATTTATTTCCGGAGTGATAAGACTCTAGGTCAATAGAGTATGTGATATGTTGTACTGGCATTCTTTAGATGGCTCCTATCCTCGGACGAGTTTGTAAATGGCATCAGCAAGAGGTAACAGATCTCTATCCAGTGGACTGAAATGGGGCCAGCAATATAATTGAGGAGAAAAAGCTGACGTGCACATTGGACATTTTGCATTTTGTATCTTGCAGTGAAGTTTTCAAGTGTCTGTAAATACATTTACTGCAAAATGTATGATTGCAGTAAATAGTGAATGCAGTCTCGTTGGCTTGATCCTCAATATTGTTAGAGCGTCGGAAAGGTTCGTAACATATGGCGCATTCCTCGTCTGAGGCAAGTTGGCCGCGTTCGGCTTTTCTGCACAAACTGGGAAGATGTGACATTTCAAGTGTCTGATAATGTTCTCCACTGGCCTATCAAACAATGATCAAGTAGACGACTAAGGAAATGGTATAACTCAATTAATTTACCTTCAACTACAAACTTCTCCACAAAGCTAATTTGCAAGACCGCTAGGGCTGTCTCGAGAAGTCTCGCGGATGTCAGGTGTATTTTTCCGGTGCTTGCACAAGCCCGAGAATCGGAAAGAAGATCTTTACCATCAAGGTCCCTAACGGGTGATTTTGAGTTCATGAATTTCTTCGGCTCGAGCCTCGATACCAGAAGCAATCGAGATTGCCTCGTCCGTATCTGGGAACCTGGACAGGAGTCGTGAGTTTGCAGTGGTAAGAAGGTCCTTGTTGAGAGATGTGAAGCATTCTTGAGAACCGCACAATGTGTTGTGCACCGGTTTTTTAAGCTCGGGATTTGCGGCGGCGGGGTGTGTCTTGTCACACACATGTTATGTGGTATACTTATATCTACAGCGATAAGTGATCTGGAAGGGTCTACACATAATTGATGCTGATGTAGTTTGACTGGAATTATAGAGAATCTAACGGGTGTCGAGATTTACGAAGATGGATTGTATGATAGAAGATTTTCGAATTTAAGTGTAGAAAATCCGCCTTTCTTTTGTCTCATGCTTTTACAATGCAATTATCTTTCTTTGTGACAAAGAAAAGACTTTGAAGAACAGAACCGAGGACACTCCACACCTGATTATACACGAAATAACGGAAAGTCCGGTCAAAAGTCCGGTAGAGTTGCTTTGTTACAAGACAATTCCTTTTACAGAATTAGCTCCGGCTACCTATATGATATTTATCTGGATGATCGCGACATATTTCTGGGATGCCTTGTTTTAAACGTGCGCGTTTTTACTCTACCTCTCGATAAAAGGAGCACTTTAAACAAATACGACTACTGCCCACTCCATGTATTTACTCAGAGTAGCTGGAAGTAGAGTAAGAGCTGTCGCACCAACAAACTCCCTGAACATGGTGAATTACTTGAACAATTAAATAATGAGGCATAGAACCATATTGGATAACTCAATACAATAATCATCCTACACCCCTCGATGTACTCACTACCTGGGATGTCCCCATCCAAGTCTGAACAGGTTACCCAATGAATACCAGCAGAGCTTAGCCCAAAGTTCTTGCATTCTAAACTGGGAGGTTACGAAATATCAATTCTTTTACTTGCCTATCAGCAGCTCCCAATTCTCGTCCCATACAATTTCAATTTACAAGCAAGTTGGTAAACAAGAATCCTTCCAAAAGTGCGATTATGAATACCCTTTTTCCTCACCCACGACTTGCCAGTACAGTACCCGGGGTTTTTATTTCACCCTAGACTAAAATCGATCGCTAGATACAACCCAATCACTATTACACCCACCCTCCAAACTACAGCCCCTCTAACCCTCACCCACCATACCTCACAAATACACCCTCCCCCTCTTCAACTTCCCACCCCCACCACTACTCCCAACAACAC
>LLCD01000621.1:0-16345 GCA_001414355.1 Hymenoscyphus salicellus
AATTTGGGATATAATTGTGCCGAAGCTGTCAACTTTGGTCTGGAGTCATGGCTCGAGTATGGTCGTGTGGCGAAGAAATGCGATTGTGACCAAGCACAAGACAGTGTCTGGATCAACGTACATGAACTCGAGCGGAAGTTGAGAGGCGAGGAAACAGAATACGAAGAAACTGACGAGGAAGACGAAGACGAGGATGACGAGAACGAAAATGACCTTTCTACTCTCGCCACTCCGCCATTGAGCATTGGTGGACTGAAAACAAAGTACGATAAAAAGAAGAGAAAGCGACCTACCAACGATAAAGGCGGCAATAGCAGTACTAAGAGAGTTCGAATCCGGATCAAGGCACCTGCAAAAGAGCCATGCGTACTCTGTCCAAACGACATTCCATCGGAGCCTTTGTTACCTACCGAAGATGGTCAACGTGCCCATCGGATTTGCGCGCAGTATATTCCAGAGACTTCTATTGATGAAGAGCGGGTCACAGACATCAAATATATTGCCAAAGGAAGATTGGAACTCAAGTGCAACTACTGTCGTTCCAAGAAAGGGGCCTGCTTTCAATGTTCTCGCAAGAAATGTACTAGAGCCTACCATGCAACTTGTGCAGCCGCAGCAGGTGTTTTGGTCGAGCAAGGTGAAATACCAGTCTTTGGTGAGGATGGTACGGAGTATAAGGAGTGGGGCATTGAGTTTAGCTGTCGTTTCCATCGTGTCAAGCGAGAGAAGAAGCTTGACAGTGATGCTCTCTCCGAGGATGATCGTCTGCGCAAGGCGGGTCTTGAACTCAAGATCGGTGAAGTATGCCAGGCGCAATACTTCAAGGGTGATATATTTGCTGGTGCAGTTGTTGAGAATTGCAAAGACGAGGAAGTTGTTCTTCTCGACATTCTTCCACGGGGGTAAGTTCTCGAAACGACTCTGTAATTTGCGTTACTAACATATAACAGTGACCGTGTTGAGGTTGAATACAAGTGGCTTCTCATCCCAGATCCTGCAGATTATCATCTCCCCAAGCCATCACCCAGCGCTATCCCGATGCCCAAATCCCGCAAGGATAAGGCGTCTCTCAACACCAGTAAACGCCAGGCAGATGATAATCCAAGAGCAGAAGATCCATTTGTTACAGGACATACATGGGCTGAGTTCAAAAATGAGATCATTTCTCCCAATCCATACCAAGTCAAGATTGACTTCAGCAAGGAAAATCAAATTTGGTTTTATCTCGGAAAGACATCGACTGAGGCTAGAGCACAGTACACGGAAGATCCACGCAACCAACGGCATAATACCAAGGGCAATTTCCTGGATACAATTCCAAAACCTGTCATATCGGCACCAAGACAATCTTATGCTGCTTCTTACCCATCGAATGCCAAGAACAGTACACCAACTCCCATCAGACCACCCACTCGACCAGCGCCGCCTGCATCGACTGGGAGTAGTAGTTCCAATCGAACGGAAAAGCCCTACGTATACAAGCCTCGCAATAATGAAGACACTTATCGTGTGGATCCACAAGCTTACCGTTCTCAGCAGAGCTTTCTCCAGCGTTCTGCGCCTCAACCTTACAGCTTTGGTACAGATCCTCGATGGCAAACATCTACCCAGCAATCTACCCAGCCAGCTAAGCAAACATCTTCAACAACACCCTTCAAAGCCAATACAAACTCGTCTGGCCACCTACCTCGGATTTCTCAGGTTTCTGCTTTCCCTCACCATCGAAACACCCAAAACCCACTGGCCCAACCTACTCATTATTCTTCCACAGCTGGATATACACCCACGAGTAATAATACTTCTGCTCAGTACACTCCTGCTAGTCAATATAATCACAGGACTCAAAACTCACCTACAGTTCAACATACTCCTGCTCCCCAGCACACTACTACACAGCACGCTACCCAGCACAGTTCAGCTCAATATGCCCCAGTACCAAAGCAAATTCCTGCTGTACAACAAGCACCCAAAGATCAATATACTGCGCCAACACAATACCGACCTACACAGCCAGTGGCAACGCCATCGAAGCCTAACAATCCGTTTGGTAATAGACCACAACGCGAGACGCCATCCAATGTCTTCGCCAAGTACTACTATTTGCAAAAGGAGCACAATAGATCACCGTTGGATTACAAGAGTCCATACAGACCTGGCGGTGGGTTTATGAATGGTTACCAAGGTGATCATATGGAGTATATGAAGGCGACGTTGTTTGCTGGAAAACGTCCCAGCGTGAGCACACCACATTCAAACACTACGCCATCATATAACAACATCTCGTCTTCGTATGGTGGTACTTCTCAGAATCCAAGTCCTTCGTACAACTCATCGCAGTCGCCTTCATATGGAGCTTCTCCCGCAACTTCTTACACTGCGTCTCCCTCGATGAAGCCTTCGATAAACACTTCCGGGGTCCCAGTTGTTGTGCCAACAAAGCCATGGGAGAAGAAAAAGGATGTGCCTAAAGTACATCCTGCTATTCGTCGAGAATTTGCCTCGATCCTCAACCAACAGCACAACCCGCCTCCTCGGCCTTCACCTACCCAGTCCAGGAGTTCTGTCCTTCAGCCACCACCTTTGTATGATCGACCACCATATCCATCTACTTCCTACGCGAGCCAGCCATATACAGCTCCACAGCGTAATTACACCGCGCCTTCCACCCCTCAAAACCAACCGGCTCCGCAGAAACCGACGTCGCAACCCATGTACAACAGACCGGTGTCGCTCTCAGCATCGCACCCACAGCAATACAGTAAACCTGTTGCAGAGGCACAGTCGCGCACTCAACAATCCTCTCCCGTGGCATATGTGTCTACATATCAATCTTCCAGCAAAGTTCAGGCGGCAAACTCAACACCTGCAGGATCCGCAGGGTTTGTAACGGGACAATCGAAACAACAATCTCCGACATTTTACCAGAACCCGTTGAACTCATATCAGACCTCTGGGCACGCACAAGCTGGCATTTCCATGCCTAAGAGCGCTTTGCCAAATCCTCTGATTCAGCAACCCTCAGCAGCTTACACTACACCTCCGGTCTCCAACCAGTCCTATGCCAATACACAACACGTTGCCGGTGTTTCCACAAACCACTCGCAGTTGAATTATTCTCAGGCCAACTACGCAGCGACGGTGAACAATTCTGAGCAAACTACTCCTAAGCCGGCCATCCCATCGCCTCTCACCAACTTCCAGCAACTGCCTCCCAATAACACCCCTTCTTCCGTGTTGCAGCCATCTGTTGGCCAAGCCCAGGCGACTTCCTTTAGTCAATCTACTCCACCTCAAACTACAACACCGATTCTCCCACCGCCCCCGAAATATTCACTTCCGCGGCAACCCGAAGCTCAGAAGCCAGTCTACCCGCATCAGCAAAACTTCCAGAAACCTGGTACTCAGATGCCATCCTCCGAGTCAAATCTCAATTCATTTGAACCAGCGGATGTGCCACCAGACTCGTGCTCAATAGTCGAAAAGATGCTACAGAACCTGAAGAAGGCTCAGCCCAGCAATGCGACTTGAACGGGGTGACTCTCTTTACGGCAACGAACACGGCAACGAACACGGCATCGAACACGGCGTCGAACACGGCGTTAAACATGGGTGGTTGGGCTCATGACTTTTGGTAATTTGGCTGGTGGGATGATTTTATGATATTGAACGGGTCCATATCAGTTAGTTTGGGGGGGATAACTTAGGCGTCCTGTTGCTTTGTGTATTTTTATAGGAAACAAGGATTGACGACGTAATACGGCGCGACGTCTATTTACTCCGAGGACCCAGACTCCTGGCGTTCTGGGTCAGGAATACCTTTTTTTGTTTAATCTTTTTTCAATTCGTTTTCTTTTCTGTTTTTTGTTTTGGTTGGGCTTGTGGTGTCGGAATTGGGGATGATTTCGAACGGGGCACTTTTTTTCTTTTCCCTTATCACTCATTTAAGACTCTCGGATGTGTCTTTGAGAGAGTTAGAGCGGTTACTTTATTGCATAGGCGGGCATGTCCCTTTTTGTCAGTAGAAGATGAAGGAGTTTTACTGAGGTAGGGAATGTCATAATTGAGGCCACACAAACGCATCAGAGAGAGGACTTTGTACACTAGCTTTGCGATAGGTTAGCGAAATTAAAGAAAGTTACTTTGGATTTTTTATTATTTTTGTTTCCATTTCCTCTTTTGGGTCAGATGAGGTATGTCACATGACTCGCGTTTTTGGAGACACGATATTGGTGTGGTTTGATCATTGTTGTTCGATTGAATTTGAGATGGATTTGAGATGTTTAGCTCCACGAGTCATGCTCCATGGTATGTATTATTCCCGGGAGCGCTTGCTAGCCTTTGCATCCCTTGGAGTCGGACCTTGAAACGATTTATATCATCATGTGGCGTGGAGCGGAAGGGGTTCCGCATAGTAAATAGGAGGGGGGATTTGCCGATTTGGGATTCCGTGTTTCCGCCACCTTTCTGTAGGTATGCTACCCCAGGTTCTCCAGGATTTTCACCCCGCAATTTGAAGACTTTCAAGGGTACTCGTACTTGTAGTCACTGGCGAAGAACTCGCTAGCGTTCGTTGTTGGGCTGGGTTGTTGATCCCTTTCACCCTTTTGAGATGGAGAGCTGGTGGCGACGGCATGAGTAGGTGAAGAGTTGATACAAATAATGGGTCGTCGGATGCATGGCGCTGAGTACGAATTTCTGCAGGTTGTTCCGATGCATTCAGGTCCGATGAAGATGTAAGTAAGCTATTTCCAGAGAGAAAAGAAGCAAACAGTCTAGGGTTGAGCAAAGAAGTAATGGTGTAGATTTAATTGGCTGCCACATTGAGACCTGTTCGGGAAATGCCATGATGAGCCTCCTATTATTCGGGTAGAAATGAGGGGTACAGAAGCTCGACAATAAGTACTTTCCCCACTTAGCGGATAACTAGTTCTCATGACACCTCCACGGCAGGGGCTTAGTTTCTTACAGCTAACAAGAGCTAGAGCTCGAGTCCTCGTACTGGGCGGATCTTTCCCGAGGTCGGGTCCTACCTTGTACTCGTTCTAGCGTTAGGCATCGGTGAGGGGTCTGGTGGGTTCCTTCTCGTACTCCATGTCGGTGTTGAGTTGGGGAGGAACAGATAAAGAGGTGCCTTCCTTCCTTCCTTCCGTCTTTAAACTTTCTTGGAGTAAACCTGCTCAATTTCTATTTCTTTCCTGGATTGATTTTCTTTTAACATCAAAAACCACAGGTCACACAGTACCACGAACACAATGTCGACATACAACGAATCAGTCGGCGATGTCGACATTATCTTTGCGGGAGGTGGAACTGCAGCTTGCGTAGCCGCTGGCAGAATTGCAAAAGCCAATCCTGAACTGAAAGTCCTTCTTGTCGAGGGCGGACAGAATAATTTCCAGAATCCAACTGTTGTCAATCCAGCTGTTTATTTGAGCCATTTAGCGCCTGACAGCAAGACTGCCATTGTAACTTACTCATTCTCCAATCACACAATGTTTCGCCACTAACCATTTCGGGTTTCATAGTTCTACAAATCCAAAGAATCCAAATACCTCAATGGCAGAGAAGCCATCGTCCCCTGCGGCGGTATCCTCGGTGGTGGCTCCTCAATCAACTTCATGATGTATACCCGTGCTCAGGGAGTTGACTTCGATTCTTGGAATACACCTGGTTGGTCTCAGAAGGATATGCTTCCTATGTGCAAGAAATTGGAGACGTTCCATCCTAGTGACTCGAAGTTTGATAAGAGTAAACATGGATATGAGGGGCCGGTGAGTGTTGGAGATGGTGGGTATAGAGGGAAGGTTAGTGAGGACGGGTTTATGGAGACGGTTAAGAGTATGGGGTATAAGGAGCATGATGATTTGCAGGATTTGGAGGCTATTAATGGGTTTGCGGTACGTTGTTTTACATCTTTATCCGTTTGAGGGTTGTTTGACTGACTGATGGGAATAGAGGTGGCATCGATATGTTAGTCCAGATGGTATGTAAAATCCCGTTTTAAGGGATCGACAGCATGTCTCGTTCTCGTTTACATTCCTCCCCTCTTATAACCTTTACTAATGTTTGTGAATAGGAAAACGACAAGATGCTGCTCACCGATACATTCATCCTCTTCTCCAATCTGGAGACTATCCCAACCTTCATATTTTGATCGAATCTAAAGTCATCCGAGTACTCTTCGACGAGTCCTCTCCTCCAAAAGCCATTGGTGTCGAATACAAGCCAAACAAGAGTGCTCAACCAGAAATTGCACTATCAAAACCAGTCCACTCAATCATAAAGGCAAAGAAGTTGGTTGTGGTTTCGTCTGGTGCTCTTGGGACTCCACAAATTCTCGAGAGATCTGGCGTCGGAAATCCCGAAATCCTAAAGAAGCTCGATATCCCCGTTGTTGCCGATGTTCCAGGCGTTGGAGAAGAGTATCAAGATCACCACTTGTTACTTTATCCATACAAGACAGATCTAGGCTGGTACACTTCCTCCATTCTTGAAACATCTTCTAACTGAATCAATAGCTGAGAGTGAAACACTTGATGGTATCTTGAGCGGTCGTAAGGACTTCGCCAAAGCTTTGGAAGCAAAGGATCCTATGTTGGGATGGAATGGAATTGGTAAGATTATTCCACTCTATCCTAAAGTGTCAACTAACTTTTACTCTAGATATCTCTGCCAAACTCAGACCATCCGATGAAGAAATTGCAGCTATGGGTCCAGAGTTCCAAGCAGACTGGGATCGCGACTTCAAACCACACCCCACCAAGCCTTTGATGCTTTGCGGAATCGTTTCTGCTTTCTTAGCCGACCCATCACTGGTTGAACCTGGTCAATATATTACTTTTGGTACCTATACTGGATACCCTTATTCACGAGGTTCAATTCACATCACCTCAAAGGAGGATGTTCTTAATGGCTACGATTTCGATGCAGGCTATCTCAATCATCCATCCGATCTGAAGAAGCAAGTCTGGGCTTACAAGATGAGTCGAGAAATTGGTCGACGACTTCCATACTACAAGGGAGAACTCGAACTCGGACACCCTAAGTTTAAGGAAGGTAGCAAAGCTGCTCTGCCCACTGGGAAGGTGTCTGCGGTTGATATTAATTCTGCAAAACTCGAGTACAGCAAAGAAGATGATGCGGCTATCGAGGACTGGATTCGAGGTAATCTCAATACTACCTGGCATTCTGTGGGCACTTGTGCTATGAGAGCGAAGGAGAAGGGTGGTGTTGTTGATGGTGATTTGAATGTTTATGGGACGAAGGGACTGAAGGTTTGCGATTTGAGTATGGTTCCGGAGAATGTGGGGGCGAATACTAACAATGTAAGTCTTGTCTCCTTTCTTGAAGTATATTCGGGTTTGGAAGTGTACTAATTGGTTACAGACTGCTCTTGCTGTTGGAGAGAAGGCTGCTACAATTATTGCTAAGGATTTGGGAATTAAGCTCTAGATTTTTGAGAGGGATGTGAGCTGAGAGTAGTGGGTGGCTATGATGATTGATGAGTTGATGAGTTGTACTTTATATATGCTTTGAGCCGTTGCTTTATGAGTAGCTAGAATTTTTTGAAAGCTTTCGGGGAAGCAATGAAAGTATGTTAGTCCTAGTTTAACCCCCGTAATAACGATATATGGTAGATACCCTTGTGATCTTATCGTCCTTTGTCACTTGGCCATATCTCTTTTTCGGTTGCGTCGACACCTGAGCTCAATAAGACTTTTGTCCGATGGTGGCAACCCTGTCCACGAGAGGTGTAGGAATTCGTTACTGGATTCTGTTCTGCTAATTAATCAACCAAGACTTGGACCGTCAATCGAAGTTTCCTACAGGGCTTAAACAATTGGATTCATTCTGGCTTTACTATATTAGAAGATTTGTGGCAATTATTGAAGGGCAAGTGGAATAAACTACAATCAAGAGTTCAACCCTAACAGTTGGCAATCGTAACATTCAAGCACAGTGAGCCCATCTTCTTGGGAGTTAAAACACCATCGTCGCCCTGAAACGATTGTCTCCAAAGCCTGTCTTCCCTAATTGCAACCTCAACATCTTCTCAGTCAGAGTGCGGTAGCTTCACGGATCAACGTCTCACACCATTAACTGCTCAAAAGTCCTGTTCGATTTACAAGCACCTGTTTGTGTGGGTCCTTGTTTCGGGAAGTGTTTCGGGAAGAAGGAAAATTTTCCTTTCCACAGTGGAATGGATTTCAAAGGTAGACGGTTTTTTTTTCTATTTTGATCTTTTGGAAGTGATGATACCCTGAAATTGGGATAAGCGAGTGCGCTCTGGACTCTGGCTTACAGGGGGGCATACAGTGCCCACGACTTCGGGGCACCATCGCAGCCCATTGCAGTATTGTAACAACTGCATTCAAAAAAGTTCCCCAATCCAGACCAACCCACCTCCGCCGAAGTACAAATTGCCCCGGCGCCAACATCAGCTGTCGAAGTTGTGATATTGTATGTCTAGCTGGGAATCAAGCTACAATACATCACCCCTCAATTGGTGGTTCTTGTGAATGTTCTTCTTATGGGTTTCATATGGAGCGTCCTCGTCCCAATGAATGAATGGTCTGGCTCCTTTCATCCGCAAAACCTTCATGGCACAAACTTGTGAGTTGTTGGGAAAGACTATATAAAGATGATTGGGAGGTGAAGAGGTAAACCTTTCATGGAAGAAAGAGGGTATCTGGTCCAAAAACAGGAATTGAACGGGGAAAGTCGATATTACCTGACGAGTCGAGTAAAAAACGTAGGCAAGCAACTCGAAAAAATACTTGAAATAAATAAACCTCAGAAAAGGTGATATTCCACTCTTGAAATATCGTCTAAAATAACCCCTAATCAACACCCAACGTCTTGACCTAAACGGTCCGTTCAAACAAGACACATCTCTCACATCTACTCACCACTCACCACGTGTCATTGGGGCTGGAGACCTAGATTTTGCTATCCTTGGCTTAATAGAAAAGGTTGATACTAGCAGATAAAGGACCAACAAGAACTTCGTAGGCCCAGATTCCTGCCAACCCTGAAACATAACTGCTTGTATACGACCTCTACTTGGGCCAGTATTTCTCTGGTATATGAACAGGGTTTCCTTCCGCAAGATAATCTCCTAACTCCTTCTATTCTTCCGCGATACCTCTGAGATGTTCGGCGAGGGAGGCATTTTATCTCCTCCTTATCATTCCATGCGATGGCACCCGGAGGCCGGAGTGCAAATATCTACCCCTGACTGAGCCCTCGTTGTCCTTGAAAAAAAATAAGCTAGGGAGACAGGTACGAACCTCTATTTAATGCCACTTTTAATGTCCATCCCATGACAGTATTCATGTCTTCATCATGCCTTGGACGAGGTTGTATTTAGTTCTCCTTTGGCTGCCAACAAATCGAAAACCCACAGAACGAGATCGAATCAAGTCACTTAAATCACGCGGAGGGGAAAAGAAAATTTTCATCAATCATCATCTTTTATTGACAATGCTCTACCGAAAAAAAAGTGAGAGCTATCTGCCCTCATAGCAATCGTAGACCCCTCCCAAGTCCAGTCATCAACAACCCAGCCACCTCCATTTCCCATCCTTTCCATCCATCCCATCCCCTAGGACAAAAACCCGAAAAGGAAGTTCGATCATGGCCAAATGCAAAACCAAACAGTTATTCGCCCCTGTTCTTTTTTTGTTCAATGCAAACAAGAAGAAGAAACCAAACCCAAATTTCAAAAAAACGAAAGCGCTCCCACACCCATGCGATTTTTTGTTAAGATTCGTAAACACA
The DNA here is from genome assembly GCA_001414355.1 of Hymenoscyphus salicellus. Lineage (NCBI taxonomy): Eukaryota > Fungi > Ascomycota > Leotiomycetes > Helotiales > Helotiaceae > Hymenoscyphus > Hymenoscyphus salicellus. Next base: position 9,781 of record LLCD01000621.1, read on the forward strand.
AGAAGAATGCCTGTTCGCCCGCCAATGAATGCCGCAAACAAATATTACAATGTGTGAACTGAGGGAAAGCCAAATGCGCTATGGAGAAAATGGCGAGAGAGGAGAGAAAATCCGATCAGGAAAAACCGAAATCAGATTTACTCTTCGGAGCGACGTGGGCGAGGTTCGCGTGGCTCTCCTCTTGGACCACCACGAGCGCCTCCACGCCACTCACCACCACCACGGCCTCCATTTCCTCGTCCACCTCGTCCTCGTCCATAGCCATCGCCACGTCCCCCCCCTCGACCGCCACGGAATTGACCATTACCACCTCTGTTTTGGTTATTACCACGGTTGTTTCGTTGAACCTCGTGGAATCCGTCGTTTGGAGATTGGGTTGCTGGCTTCTCGGTTGGACTATCTGGTTGATCGTCGGCCCAACTTTGAACGTTGGATGGAGCTGCAGGCGTAGCAGTCAATCCAGTCTCAGTCTCAGCAGCGTCTCGAGGAACCTCAACCCACTCCTGGGAAGTTGAGAGCTCATTGGCGTTGTCCCACTTCTCATTTGCAGCAGCATTGCCCTCACCACCAAAACCGGAGTTTTGGGGGATACCTTGAACCTCGGTGGACTCTTCGCTATGGCCGTTGGCAGTAGCAGATGGGGCATCGATTTCAGTAAGACCAGCGTTGGCAATTGTGGGATCGCTTTGGACTGGGTATTCGCTAGTCTCGACGGCAGGAGCCTCCTCCTCAGCCTCGGGAATGCTAACCGGAACTTGTGCGCCTGCAATACGCTTGATATCGGCATCTGAAAAAGATGAATGGTTAGTGGCAGAATAGAGCAAGAAGAGGATTAAATACTTACAAGTAACAGGCAAAAGCTCGCCATTGACGGAGAAGAGTTGTTCACTGGAGCCATTGATGAGGCCGACCATGGCAGAAACAGCATTGGCATCACCGGTGTAAACTCTGCCGAGCAGACCCTCCAAAGCCTTGTTCTCCTCGAGCTCTGGATCCTCATCCTCGCCTCGTCGAACGGCAGCCAGTCTAAGGAATTGCGAAATTAACAGCAAGCTATTCTCTTGCTCCTTTTGTGCTGAAGTGGTGGCCTCTGACTTTGCAGCCTTCACAGCCTCCTCCAGATCCTTGCTTGCTCGCTCGGTGTGGGTCTTTTCAAATTCCGCCTTTTCAGCCTGGGACGCAGCCTTGTATTCAGCATCGAATTTCTTGAATTGTGCGATTTGCTCCTCGAATTGTTGCAATTGTTGGAGGAGGCTAGGCTTCTTCAAGAGTTGTGCCTTTTGGTCGGCATTGATTTTGCGTTCGGAGACTAATTGATCCAAGGTCTTGTCTTTGTTTTCGGGGGCAGCGACGATACTGTCAACCTTGGAGGCATTGGTCTGGAAAGGAGACATTAGTGGTTTGCTTTTGGGCTAGGCAGATGGTGACTTACAATCTTCTTGTTGATGTTGCGGATGTTCCTGCAGATATTTCAATTAGATCTTGTGCCCGCAGAATTATGGCAAACGTGTCTGCCGGTCGCTGAAACCTTGCATCGCGTGGAGGCAGGTACTCACTTGTAAAGATCCTTAATGTATGGACTCTCGTAGGAACCATCTCCGCTGTTGCTCTCGGTAGCTGGAACGTCTGCTACTGCAACGCTGGCTGGCTCAGATTCAGTAGTAGCTAACTTGGCCGCCTTCTTCTTCTTGGATGCTTTGGATTCGTTCTTGACAGGTGGGTTTTGGGTAGCGGCGGCAGCCATGTTGGCGATGGATTGAGGCTTTGCGAAGCTCTCGAAGGCTGGGGAAGCTGTTGTGGGGGGGACTCTGTGTGAGTCGCGTGGGAAGATGGTGTAGAGGTATTTGGGTGTGCGGACTGAGAATTGATATTCCTTGGGAGAGGAAAGAAATTGTTTTAGGAATTGTAGGTATTTGAGGATGGCTAGATTTTTTTGTATTGAGGGTGGATTGGTGATGGTCTCGCCGAATATTTCTTGAACGCGGCTTCAAGGGGTGGTCCGAGCGAATGCGGCAGAAGCTCAAGGAAGCACAAAGAGAGGAGTCACCACAATACTTTATACTTGCTTGGGAAAAGATTATTATTCTATAGCAGCTTTATTCAAGATCATGGAAATGCGTATAATGTGATTTATTATTATCTATATTCCCATCTCTTTCCTCCGCAAAGCTTCGTGGTAAAAGATGGAGTCTTCTCCGATCTTCATTAACATCCTTGCTGGCTAGCTGCACCCAATCCCTGCCAAGGATATCTTTCTCCCAAAGCTCAGTTCGGAGACTTGTAGATGATGGATTAATTTCTCGACCTCATTTTTCTCCTAGTTTAGAGGTACTGTCGTGCAATCCTACTGCAGCTTATTCTGGAATTTCTGCCTATTCCGCCTAGTCCAACAGAAAGCTCTTGTCGTCCATACTAGAGTCCCATATATACGCCTACATCAAGGTGTCGTTGATCGATATCGAAAGGCTTTCGTGTGTGTTCAACCCTTGAACTTGGAGAGGGATAACTGTTGAATCACCCTGTCAGTATATAGCCCAGGAGACGTGGGATAGCATACACCAACCTCGGTGACTTTCTTGACACTTTTGGCGCTGATACCTCTTTCTCCAGCTTGCTTTGCATTGATTCCAGCCTCTTTCATCAATCTATATCCTCAATCAGTATTCCACCCTTCAATTCGGCATATATATAATTCGGGAGCGACGTACGTTTGCAGAAAAAGAGCGTAATCGAGGAATATCTATATCTTTGTTAGCATTAAGACAACCACGACGCGTCTCGCCCAACCTACCATAACATCAACATTCTTGGTGACATTGCGCTTCGAGTGGGCCTTGACAATTTTTTTGACCGTTGCCCGAGGATACAATTTCTGCCCGGCTGCCATTTTGTTCTGGATAGAGCGTTGTAGTGTTTGTTTGCAATTGCAGAGGTGTTTGTTGATTGAGCTCTTTGCGCGCCTGTCCTACGTTCAGCCTTCTGCTTTTCAGGGGGTGGCAGCCAATAATCGGCAAAATCGGACAAGGCTGCAAGCCACCACTCGCTCGGAGTTCGGATTCGGATATCGGGCAGGGCATTTGACAGCCTTGTTGAGGCTCGAAAAGGTAGGTAGCCGCGATGTACCCCTCATCCACCAGGAGCCTGTGTTCACCAGTCTTTCGACTCAATTCCCTCAGACCACAAAAACCCTTCTCCCTGTCTTCTAGAACACTCCACATTTCCTCTCTCCACACTAGAAAATACTTTCTCCAGAAAAGTCATCTTGTTACAACACGCACTTTCACTTCTGTCCGCTCATCCAGGCAGCAAACACCCCGCAATCGACTGTACACCTCACCCTTCAGACCCAACACCACTCGGAATTGTCACACGACCATGCCTCCCTCAGATGTGTTGGACCGGGATATTCTCCCAGATAATGTCAAAGCAATCAATTATGAAATTTCCATCTACGATATTGAGTTGGGCGGTGATTTCACCTATAAGGGTACCGTCAGCATTCTTTCCAATATCATCACGCCATCCAAGGAGATTACTCTGAACACCCACCAACTCAAAATCCACAGTGCAGAGCTGGTTTCCGGAGAAAAGTCATTCAAGTCCACCGGCACTTCATATGACACCTCAAAACAGCGTGCAACTCTATCATTCTCCGATGACCTTCCTGTTTCCAAGGATGCTCTCCTGGTCATCAAGTTCCAAGGAATCATCAATAACGACATGGCTGGTTTCTATCGATCAAAATACAAGCCAGTCGTCCCTCCTGCTTCGTCAGTACCAAAAGATGGCGAAGACCATGTCATGTTCTCCACTCAATTCGAGAGTTGTGATGCTCGTAGGGCTTTCCCATGTTTCGACGAGCCAAACCTCAAAGCAACCTTCGATTTCGAAATTGAAATACCAGAGGATCAGGTAGCATTGAGCAACATGCCCGAGAAGAGCACCAAGAAATCCAAGGACGGATTCAAAGTGGTTTCTTTCGACAGAACCCCGGTCATGAGCACCTACCTGCTTACTTGGGCTTTGGGAGATTTCGAGTACGTTGAGGACTTTACTAAACGCAAGTACAACGGAAAGAACCTTCCAGTTCGTGTCTACACCACAAGAGGTCTTAAGAGTCAGGCTCAGTATGCGCTGGACCATGCTCCTCAGATTATTGATTACTTTTCTGAGATCTTTGATATCGATTATCCTCTACCAAAGTCAGATTTGCTTGCTGTTCATGAATTTGTAAGTTTGCACTTTTTCATGTTTTCCTCCGAATGCTATTTCATTCCTTTTTGTCCATATGATAAAGCGTTCCGCGAGTTCTTGAAATGATGAAAGTGGCTATGCCTGTAAATGAGGACGTTGTGATAATATCATGAATTATCTTGAATTTTTGAGAAACCCAAACCTGTCAACAACCACCTTTTCTTCATATATTTCCAGCGCGGATACGCCAGAGATTGTTTATAAACTTTGAAGATCTTACTAACTTGATATTTGTAGTCTCACGGAGCTATGGGTTCGTTCATCCACATTACCTAGGTATCTTCCCTATGGCTAAAAGTGACTGCTAACATAATTATAGAGGGTTGGGGTCTGGTCACCTACAGAACCACGGCAGTGTTATTCGATGAAAAGACCTCTGATGCAAAATTCAAGAACCGAATTGCCTACGTGGTTGCTCACGAATTGGCACATCAATGGTTTGGTAACCTGGTTACTATGGATTGGTGGAGTGAACTTTGGCTCAACGAAGGATTTGCCACCTGGGTGGGTTGGCTGGCAACAGATAAAATCCACCCGGAATGGAACGTCTGGTCTCAATTCGCTTCTGAGGGCATGCAAACAGCATTTACCCTTGATTCTCTTCGAAGCTCCCACCCAATTGAAGTACCAGTCCGAGACGGTCTAGATGTCGATCAGATTTTCGATGCCATCAGTTATCTTAAGGGAAGCTCGACTATTCGAATGTTGGCAACACATCTTGGTCAAGAGACCTTCCTCAAAGGTGTTTCCAACTACCTGAAGTCCCACTCCTACGGAAACGCGACGACAAATGATCTCTGGTCCGCACTTAGTGAGGCATCTGGCCAAGATGTTAACTCTTTGATTGATAACTGGATCCGTAAAATTGGATTCCCTGTCATCACTGTAGCCGAGGAGCCTGGTCAAATTAGCATCAAGCAATCTCGCTATCTATCGACTGGAGATGTAAAGCCAGATGAGGATACCACAACTTGGTGGGTGCCACTTGGACTTGAAGGCAAGACTGGGGTCCAAGGTGCTTCTTCTATTGGTTTCACTAAGAAGGAGGACACTATCCAGGACATTGATGATGCTTTTTATAAAATCAATAAGGATAACGCTGGTTTCTATCGAACCAACTATCCTCCTGCTAGATTGGCAAAACTCGGTACTCAAGTTGATCGCCTCAGTGATCTTGACAAGATTGGTAAGACTGCCTCCATCTCTTGTAGTAAGCAAATCCTCACATTTGAATAGGTCTCATTGGTGATGCCGGTGCTTTGGCTCTCTCTGGACAAGCTGCCACTCCAGGACTTTTGGCATTCGTCGAAGGTCTTCAATCTGAAACCAACTATTTGGTTTGGTCCCAAATTCTTGGTTCTTTGGCGACTGTCAAGTCTGTCTTTTCCGAGAACACTGAGATCTCAGAAGGTTTGAAGAAGTTCACCCTGAAGTTGATCACTCCAGCTGTCGAGAAGATCGGTTACGAGACTGGACCAAATGATGATTTCCTTACTTCCCAACTGCGCTCACTCCTAGTCCTCACCGCTGGTCTAAGCGGACACGAGCAGTAAGTCAAAACAGCCCGCCCCATTTTTTCTCTCAAGAACAACAACTAATGACACCCAGAACCATCGCAGACTCCAAAAACCGATTCGAGCTCTACACAAGCGGCAAAGATACCTCAGCAATCCACCCCAACCTCCGCTCCGCCATCTTTGGAATCTCCGTTCGTCTTGGTGGTGAAGCAGAGTACCATGCCTTGAAGAAGGAGTGGCGGGAGACTCCCTCGGTAGATGGAAAGGAAATTTCGTTAAGAGCTATGGGGAGAATTCAGGATCGTGCTCTTCTCCCAGACTACCTAGACTTCCTCTTCCATGAGGTTGCTACGCAGGATAAACACACCGGTAAGTCTAGATTTTCAGAGCTTTTTTAAATTCTAATTGTTTTGTTTTTTCTCCCGAAACCACTTTTCAATCTTTCTCAAACAAGTAAACTGACTCTAAGGGATAGGTGGTATGGCACTTGCCGCCAATCCTCGCACGAGAGCGGAGTTCTGGAAGTATATCCAAGAGAACTTTGAAGAAATCTACACTACCCTGTCGAAGAACATGGTTGTTCTTGATCGATTCTTGAAGATCAGTTTGAGTAAGTTTAGTGATCGCGAGAGTGAGCAGGCGATTGCGAAGTTCTTTGAGGGGAGGGATAATCGGGGGTATGATCGCACTTTGGGTGTTATTCGGGATAGTATTTTGACCAGGGCGAGTTATCGGGAGAGAGATGAGGAGGTTATCTTGGAGTGGTTGAAGACGCATGGATATGCTTAGGGGGC
>LLCD01000622.1:0-16337 GCA_001414355.1 Hymenoscyphus salicellus
GCGCTAGAGAGTATATTGTTTCCTGGAATTGATTTTGCCTCAAATCGCGGATCCCACACGTTCCACCACGTACAGGTAAAACAAGCTCAGAACTCTCGAGCACTTTAGCGTAGTGATTGCAATCACTTTTCAGCTTGAAAAGTTGTATAAAAGTACCTTCTTTTCCCACCAAAAGTCTCCCATCTTCATCTTCCACTTCCATCTTTTATTCCTCCTGGAGAGTCACTTTTCACCCCTCTTTTTTACCCCGCCACGTTAAAATAAACACCCAAAACACCCAAAATACCTCAAAAGTTCAACCACTTATCCTCCTACTATCACTTCCATACTTTTTTACCTCAATCGATATCTATTTATCTTACTTTTGCCAATTTTACCTGCCTCCTTTACGACCAAAAATATCCTCCCACGCATTCTCCACCATTTTCAATTACCCTGCACCCATTTTCCGCTGTAATAGGCTTGAAGTTGAGCAACTTGAGCATGCCAAGTGCCTCAAATCCTGGAGAAAATTAGTCTCTCACAACGTACCAAATATTGGAGTTGTTCCTGTACCCTGGAGTAAAGTAGATAGGCTTGACTTTTGTGGTAAATACCACGTTAATAGTTGTTTATGTAACTAGGGGGGTATGAACGAGGGTAGATAGTTTATTTTTGTATAATTAAGTGTGTTGATTTTTACAAGTGAGTAAATCCGGGAACAGCTTCATTTTAAATCTTGGCATACTATTAGTATACGGCAGTGCATATTACGTAGTAACAATATGCTTTTTAAATTTATTACTTACTACTCAATTTTATATAGTAATAAAAAGTAATAAAAATACTCCAGAATTTTACTGCCAGTATACTACTAACACCACTGATGGAAAGGGGATGGTGTCATGTGATATAGTATGCTTTATTCACCAAATAAATGTTGAACATAATTATCGCTCAGTGCTATCAAATTAAGTTATTGTTACTTTACTCGTAAGGTGTTATAAACTTTCTTTAATTACCTTAATTATTCTAAACTCTACGAAATAATCAAATTAACTAATTGTTACCTAAATAGAAATTTATACTTTATAACTTTTAAGGCGTGCATCTGTTCAAGAAAAAGTGCCGAGATTAATTTAATAAATCAAATATTACTTAGATGAGAAACTGCAATCTATCAAAACATCTTCCAAACCTTATAACGCTAACTGAAGTAATTTAACTTGTCGCGAACAATATAATAAAATGGTTGAACTTGAGAGTAAAAATGGTAAAGCTGTAAAGTTATAATATGATTGGTCAATCTCATAATTGGTGAGAAAACGTATACAAGATATAGCATGAACAAATTTTCACTCCTGCACCGGTTTTGTTCAGTAGCATAGTCTCTCTAGTCTCACATCAGTACTTTTGGTGTTTTATGGCTTAGTTACTAATCCACAATATAGCCGTAGTCCTCGTCTCATCACCGAAATCCATATTAGCCAACTCGTCAGCATCCTGACTGAACTCCCGACCCACATGCCAAAATTGAACCTCTATTCCCTCGTTGAAGGCTTCAACAACTGCGCTTTGCACCTTCTCAAATAAGTCGCGGCTCGGCACAAAAGCACCCTTGCTAGTCCTCCAGCCGTTCCATTTCCATTTCGCAATCCAATTTGACATTCCTTTCAACATGTACTCCGAATCCGCTTTGATGATAATGATCAGATGTGTATCCTCCGTTCTGACCCCCTCTCTCCACTTCTCCTCTCGCTTTTTGGCCACCAAGTTCTCGGCTCTCGCAATTCTGATACCAGTCATAATACAGTAGTAACCGACCCATAACTCTGCCTTCTGGCTCGTTGGTTGCGTGGACGTTTGTGCAAGACGAGAGAATTTGTTGTACCGGGAGAGTTCGTTGACATAGACTCCAAATGTGGCCTCTGCTGCAAACATGCCATTTTGTCGACAGACTCCATCTACAGCTATGAGAGTGGTGCCCAATACTTCTATTATTGCTCTTCTATCTGTGTCCTTCCATTTATATAGTTGCTGCATAGCCGATATGTTACCTCACGTATAGTATGTCAGCATCTTATCTCGGTATCCGGTGAAAGGCTCGAGACCGAAGCGCTTGCAGAGTTGAAATTGAGGAGCAGCTACAGTCGCATTTTGGCGACAGCTATGTTGGTTGCTTGAATGAGGGGGTGGGTTAACCATGATGTTTGGAGAATTCCGTTTGCAGGGCAAGTTGCTGTAAAATTAAGATCAGTAAAGAATTTTGTAAAACTTGTAGTAACTTGGGAGCCATATTAACTTACGGTCCACAGCAAAATGTATCATCAAAATATCCAGCTTGAGAATTTGAAGGTGTTGGGTTTTTTGATAGAGGTAGAAAGAAGGAGAAGGCCGGAGTTGCAAACAAATACCCTGGAAAGCGCGTAAGTGAGGCGTTGTGACATAACCTGGCTCACTCCGCACCTTCTTACCAGATTAGCGCTGTCATAAAATCTCCGTAACCTTTCTTTCATCAAGGAGAAGCAATAAAACAGTCCAGAATATTCTGGCTTATACGAATATTGTAAAATGACGATAACACGTGACTGAAAGTGCAAGAAGTAGGTTGACGCTATAAGCAAGTTAATCTGCTGATAACTAGACCTCATGATTTCCCTTTGGGTGATTTTGTACCGATGTGTATGCTGAGCTTGATTTACGAGCACAGCTTCTACTCATATCACGAACGGGGCATCTTCTACTCTGTGGCTTGTAAGTTTTAGTGATTTTTGGTTTTACACCAGCTAATTAATATTCGTTGCAGGTCTTTTGAGGGCATAGAAAATGAGTTGAAGATAGATGGAAAAGATTGAGTCTAGACTCAAAGGGGCTGTGCTTTTTCCTCCTAAGATAAATCCATCAAATCAGAACCAGGGGTTGGTTGCTTCGGTAAAGCTGTTTCCACAGTTGGTTTGGAAACAAGACGTTCTTGCAAAAACTTTACAGCATCATTCATTCCATCTGGAGAATGAAACCAATGTCCCCCCTGTGAATATTCCTTCCAAGTAACCTCCGCTCCAAAACCCCTCAAAGAATCTCTCAATCCCCTCCCATTTTCCACGAGAACAAGAGGATCATCCACGCAATGTTCAAGTAAGATGGGCGTATTCCAGATCACCTCGTCCGTCTCGGGTACCCCCTCCAAACCCAGAACCTTTCTAGTCTCAACAAGTGACCTCCCAGGGAAAGGCATTCTACAAGAAAACCCAAGGAAAGCACCTAGTCTCTCAACGCCCGGTGGAAGACTCAAATTTAACAAAGTATGAACACTCGTCGCAGCACCTTGACTAATACCCGCGAGTATAATATTCTCCCACCGATTATCCAGGAGGGTAGCTTCGCTTGACAGGAGCGATCGTATGTAGGTAACGCTCTCTTTTAGACCGATTGCCTGGTGTTCTTCACAGTCTGAAAAGTCTGTCACGTTCCAGATGTCGAACCATTGGGTTTTTCGCTCACCGGGGACGGCTGAGCATTCTCGTAATTCGGCCTGTGGGAATACCCAGCGGAATGAGGGGAATTTTTCGTAGAGAGTGCGGCCGCTTGAGACTTTGGAGAGAGTAAGAGACCAGGCGAAGTTTTGGGCTTTGTCTCCGCGGCCGTGGAGGAAGATGACGGTGTGTGTATGGGGTTCAGTGGGAGGGATGATGAGGGGAAGACTCATGGTGTTGATTTCTAGGCTGAATGTAGGGTATCGAAGGGAGAGTAAGAAGCTTGATGTTTTGGGAGAGGCTATGTAGAACGTGAAGAAGGAGAGGTGGTTTTAAGAGCGATATAAATTTGTGTTGGGACAGAATCAAGGAGTTAGTTACCTAGAATTTGACATGGGGTCTCATCTGTAAACGGGACCAATTATATTGAAGAGATTTGTTTTCACTGCGGAGTATCCATCGCTAACAATCCGCGAAGAAGTACCTAACATCTAGAAAAACCCACTGGTTGATTATGGAAGATGTGTTTTGTTCCAGTCATACCGATTGAGCCACACTTTCGGGTTAATATTCAGCCGTTACGTCACCAGCCACAGGCATTTAACAAGGCGGATTCACAGCCTGTAGTTTCCTCGCTAGCGCCCTGGTTGCCTTCGTTCTTGATCACACATCTTACTGCGCCCGCGATAGTCTCTGGAAACCAACCCCAACCAACCAACATTCATCGAATTTCTTTGATATCCGAGTTGCTTCTCCACTCACTCGTAACTGTCGTGAAGACAAAGAGATTAGTGCGATTATCGAGACATATATATTGCGGTGCATATCCCACTCGGCGCACCGCATCCATCCAGCCCTATCGCAATCGCTGTCGCACGTGCCCAGCCCAGCCCCGTCCTTTTCTGAGGTAAACACCGAATCAATTCCATCAAGATATCACCGGATATCATAGCCTAGAGCACATTTCGAAAAGAGATACTCATTGACAACCTCCTGGTATGGAATCTGGCAACGGGAGTGTTAGCAGTCCAGATTTGAAGAAAAAGGAGCCAGCCGACGACCGTCACGTGGCATCACCATCGAGTTCAGCTGGCCCTCACCTCTCTCGTCCCGGCCGCTTCTCGATATCAGCTTTCTGGGTCAAATTAACCTTGTGGTGGAACTTGTTGTGGCAAAAAATGCCGGGGAAGAGGCAGAAGCGCATGACTGCTGAGGAAAAGGAGGAAAGGGATGCAATGATCCCAAAAGTAAGGAATGGCGTCAGCCTGACCGATGACGAGAAACGATACTACGAAATTCTTCTCGATGTCGTTAAGGCCCGTCGAATGTCCCGCACGCCAAAGCCTCGGATTGTTGTCATCACGGATTTGGCGAAGGACTATGATGATTTGGCAGCTATGGTTGTCTTGAAAGAACTACATCGTTTGGATGTTGTCGAGCTTCTAGGCTTCATAGCCAACCTCGAGCCTGCTGCAGATCGCGCTCGATTTGGAAGGGGTGCATTGGATCATCTAGGCTTAAGCACAATCCCAATCGCAACAGGAACTTCTGGATACCCCCCAAAAGAAACCAAGAGGCACAAAGTCGAGGAGTACGAATTCGAGAAGTGCCCGTTCATGGCAAAACTTCAAGCAAAGGATTCAGCCGAAGCACTCACAGGTGAAGATCTACTTCTGGACCTATGCTCAGACGCGGCAAAAACAGGCCAGAAATTAACACTTCTGCTCATATCTTCCCTCGAGGACATCCACACTTTCTCTTCCAAGAACGAGGAACTCATGAAAAACTCAATTTCCAACATTGTCCTTCAAGGTGGCTACGAGGTAACTTCGGACGGAAAGCTCAAAGCCTCCACAGAAGCAAATAACAATCGATACGATCTCAATGCTGCCGAAAAGTTCCATGCTCTCATGCAAGAACTGAACATCAAATCCACCGTTTACACCAGAACCGCAGCCATTGCTGCAACACTGGAGCCTGAAATTTTCACTCAATTGGCTCAGACGGGTAACAAGGTTGGCCAACATCTTTGGACAGTTCAGAAAGCACAAGATGTTTCATTCTACACAAATGCTTCTCAAGAAGATCCCAAGAAGCGTTTCCATCCAGACCGCGATCAGCGTTATTTCTTGCACAACAGGACAAATTGGTACAAAAAACATCAAGACGATATAGATAAGTATCCTGTGGGCGCGGAAGTCTCGAAGTTCACCAAAGTTGTAGTCTACGATGCTTTGGCGGCGATAGGTGTCTCCGGAGACGATGCACTGGACGCTCTCAAAGTTCTCGATATCAAGAATTCTGACGAGACGGAGTCCAAAGCCGTGAGAGAATTGAAAGAAAGACACAAAGTAGTTGGGTATGAGAAGAAGAAGATCGTCGAGGGAAAAGTAAAAACGGAGGCTGTTTCTGGTATCAACGTTGACAATATGGTCACAGCACTCAAAGCGTTTTTGAAGGGATCACTCATCTCCTCCCCATCCAACGAAGAACTTCCTAGAGCTTCTGATATACAGCCAAGTTGAAAGTAGTATAGCGAACTACAAACCATATATTCGGACCAAACTCAACAGCTCAAGGCAGTCGGGGAAGCTACTACCTGCCTGGACTTACTTTCACGTTACCTCATAGACAACAACTCGAGGCTCTACGGAGTACTGGGCCTACTAAGTTGTCGGAGGGCTAGGAACCCTGGATTTGGGCGTGTCAGCCTCGAGAATTTCGCCCGGGCGCAATCTCTGCAGTATTGTGCAGATTTGAGGTGGGTAGAAGACAGTGGTAGAAGAGGCTCAAGCAGCAACATCCAATTCTGGTGCTTCTCAAGTCACCGGAAATATGTTTTCCGTGAGACTGTAGGCCTGCAGGAGAGCACCTCAGAAGGCCACGGAAGGGTGACCTGCATGGGCGGCTGTATGATTGGTTATGAAACTTTCCATTTCACAAATCCTGCTCAGGCTATTTTGCTTTTTATGTATCACAACCGAGACTATTACATATTTTGCTTATTTTACGTTTGCGGCACAAGTTTCACTAGGGGGTGTAGACTCTTACGTTGATACAGCAGTTCTTCCTATAGTTTATATTGGTGGTTTTACACGAGTTACAATCACTTCCACAAACGTATGATTTTCTGACCCATCTGTACTGCACTGAGAACACACCGAAATGCAAATCAGCAACTTGTGCGAGGCTCTGTATTCCGGTTTTCAGCCCCCAACGCTGCACCTACAAGGATCTCCGCCCCCTCGACGATTTAGGCCTAGGCTGCGGACCAGCATTAAAATCCCGCCATTTCGCAGCGGCAAGCTCAACGTTACCTTTCAAAACCCCCACCAAGGAATTGTGGATATGGGACGTTGGGTTGTCATCGTGGTTCTTTCATAGTATATTTCTTGGCTTCATTCTTTCTTCTCTTTCCAATTGATATATAGCTATGGCCGGTGCCAAGCATCTCGATGTGGGGAAAGACCTCAAGGTGCCGTCCACAGCGGGGAGCGAGCATTCTTCTTTTAGGATGACCCCGAATCCACTGGAAATGTCAGTTCAGACTGGGTTCGAATTACCGAAGAAGGATACGCCTAATCCGAATGTTCTCCCACACGGCAATGACTTGACAGATGTTAAGTACATTGGAGGCATTTATCATGAAGAAATCCATCGATCTGTCTGGGAAATTGATAGGTAAGTCTCAGTCATATGTGTTAGCACGATGGTTTCAATTGACATTGAATAGATCTGATATGCCATATTTGAGATATCTCAAGAAGATATCAAAAGGATGGCCGCATATTGAGTGGCTCGCGGATTACATGGAAGTGGGAACCTCCCCCATCAAATGGAAAGTTCTCACAGGAGAGAACATCAAAGAACGAGCGAAGAGAACGAGAGTTGCAGTTCTCGAGTTCCCAAAATCAGGAGAGCCCCCGTCTCGAGAGAATATTCACAGTAGCGAGAAACTTCGACAACGACTCCACGGTGATCTCAAAGAGGATCCGGCGTACGCTCGTCTTTTCATCGTTGAGGATTTGTCAAGGGATGTAATTGAGACTCTCGGTGCAAAGTATGACATTGATCCTTTGTACTTCCGAAGTCAGATCAGTGATTATTTGTGGTTCAATACCAGGGATGCGTGGGTCGAGTTAAATGACCTTCCTCACATCGCGAGCGAGAGGAACTACTATAATATCAGGTATATGCGAGCAAGATATTTTGAATCGGAGAAGGCAATTGAGAAGTCCAAAAGTGAACTGGGCCACTTCAATGTTCTACGACGACTTGAAGAGGATTTGAGCTGGCGTGTCCGGGAGTTGAAGAAACCAACTGGCCCCACTGTTGGTGTGGTACGAAGTAAAACGGCACTCTGGATACGGAAGAACAAGAATGACGAGGAAGGAGTTATTGGTAACAGTACTTCCTAACTCTCTACAATTGGAGCTAACACACCATAGGGATTCTCGTTGTCGATCCTACACTTTCAAGCGGATACCCCCTATGGGGTGGACCCCGAAACCTCCAGCCATGTCCTAGTATGCACTCCAAAGATCTCGTCCTAGGACGCCCCCAAACCCTCTTCGAAGACGTTTGTCACTACGCCACTATAATGACCTCGGAACAAATACGGGCCATCGCCGAGGAACCACGCGCCCTTGGTCTCCCGATCACCAGTCTCGTGGCAGCAGAATGGATGTCAGTAGTAAGCTACATAATTACAGGACTCACAAAGATAGAATGGCAACTCGAACACGAAGATTACCGCATAGACACCGGACTAGACGGACTCCTCGATCGTCTCCATCCCCTTCGTCGTCTCATCCCCGTCTACAGAATGATGGTTTCCGAAACCCTAAACACAATCGTCAACCCTGAAAGCCTGCCTGGAACCAACACCGCAACCCTCCATCTTAGAAAGCTCAACTCGGACTTCCAATCCATTCTTCAATCTATTGATCTCCTCCAAACTCGAACTCAAAACATTATCTCGCTCGCTACAACCATCATCGGCGTAGAAGAAAATCAACGCGCCATGAAAATGAACAAAAACCTCGTTCGCGTCACCTACCTTGCCGTCGTATTCGCACCTATGGCATTCATCTCTTCGTTTTTCAGCATGGCTCCCCAACTTGGGGATTTGAAAAATACGTTTTGGATCTACCTCGCGGTTGCCATACCGGTTACTATGATTTGTTTGTTGATTGCTGATCATAGGAGGCTATTCAAGTACGCTAGAAACCAGGTAAAGAAGGTTAAAAAAGCTGTTGGATGGCCGGAGGAGAAGAAGGATGGAAATGGAAAGGAAGGGGACGAGAAGAAATGATTTATGACTTCACGATAACGACTACAAATTGCGTTGGACATTTAAATACCCGGTGTGTATGTAATTTGATAACTGCATAGCGAGCGCTTGTTTTTTTCTTCTGGGTTGTTGTTGGCATTTTTGGGTTGGGGAAAAATATATAGATTGGCTACAAATGGATACTTTATGGTTGATTCACAGCAAATCCGAGTTTTTTTTTTTTTTGACTGGCCATCTCTTAGGGGTGTAGGCTCTAGTACCCATCAATAATACATCATAACATTAGAAGGAAGAAGGATAGCATATGAACATGATACATAGGAAATTAGACTATTTTCGAATTTCGATTCACCTCGGTACTTCAGAGGAATATACTTTTGCAATCGTTCAGTGTAGAAACTGAATGAATAAAATTACCTGACAACCGAGATTAATTGATCTGACAAATAATACATCGGACGACCTTATTGTTTTACTTCACTTGAATCAATTTAATTATCCCAAGTTTATGTGAAAATCGGTTTAACTAGATGATTTTACTTATATATTGAAATACGACACGATCTCTTCTGGAGAGAAATTGTGGCAGAAACGGTATATTGGGAAAAGTTAATAGGTACAAATAGAACGCAGCATTGTCTAGAATAATTCCCTCAAGAACTAACCAGTTGTTCGTTACCATTTTACTTTTTGGAGAGCTGTGAACTGAAGAATCCCTTACGTTGGTCCAAGATCAAGCGATGCAATAGGGGTAGGAATATTCGACAAGCTCTGTCTATTCAATTGAACTTCAGGGAAGATACTGGTTTACGTAGATTCTGAGCCTGATTGATAATGTCGGCTACGGGCGCATGCCATTTTGCGGACCCTCCACGGAACACATCAAAATATTTTATGACAGGAAGGTTATGGTTTCGGGGAAGGAAGAACATCTTCTATCTATGAAAGTAACGTTTCCATTGTGAAAAGAATTACGCTTCTACTATGGTACACCTTTATGTTGGACCAACCTGGGATTGTGAACCATTTCTGGTGAGGTAAAAATAGACGCCCTGAAGTCTGAGGTGCATGGCCCCCAACTGCTGTAGATATCTAGCCGCGAGCCTTGTCCCTCCATCTTGCATTGTTTTCTCAATACCATCTCAAATCTATCCGTCCATGATTCAATCTCTTTCAAGAAAATCTCCCTTCATCAATGGCAACATCATCAACTTATAGCGACCCGTCTGCCATAATCGACGAGCCACTGGGCCTCCCTCCAACCTCCTATACTGTAGGATAGATCTCCGCTTTGCCTGCCGAGTTCAAAGCGGCCCAAGTAATGTTGGATGAACGACACAAACCCCTTGAAACCAGAAACGAACACGACAGCAACACATACATACTAGGAAGAGCGGGAAAGTACAATGTGATCATGTCCTGTCTTCCCGAGTACGGCGTTGTTCGTGCTGCCGTTGCAGCCTCGAATATGCTGTCCTCGTTTCCGAACGTGCGATTTAGTTTCATGGTTGGTATTGGTGGTGGGATACCAAGCGAGGAGTTCGATATTCGACTTGGTGATGTTGTTGTGTCGAAACCGACGGGAGAACATGGCGGGGTGATACAATACGATCTTAGGAGAATAGAGAAGGATGGATTTCATCGCCTGGGTTCTCTAAACAAGCCACTGACATTTTTGATAACTGCTGTGAATGCTCTGGAAACGAAGTACGACTTGAAAACACAAATTTCGGGTCTTACGATGAATGCCTTCAAACCATATCCAAAATGGGCGAAGGATTTCAGATGATAAGTACCCCAGATAATCTCTTCGCGCCAGCCTACGAACATATTAGCGACAATGGAACATGTGAGGAGTGTGAAGAAGCCCAACAGGTAAAGTGCGCGAACCACTTTGAGCCTATCCTCCCCGAAATCTATTATGGAAATATCGCTTCGGGCAATTCAGTTATAAAGAGTGCACATGATCGAGATAGTTTGGCCAAAAGAGACAATGCAATTTGCTTTGAAATGGAAGCGGCTGGATTGATGGATGATTTTCGTTGTCTCGTTATCCATGGTGTTAGTGATAACTCGGACTCACATAAGAACTGGAAATGACAGCCATATGCTGCTGCAGTGGCTGCTACTTACACAAAGATTCTATTGCTTGAGATCCCGCCAGAGGCTGTCAAGGAATTACGATCCATACAGAGTGAGTAATACCAGTCCAAGGGGTTGAGCAAAAGCGAGTTTCATGTAACTTCTGGCGGCATAAACAATCAATCGCTTATTTAAATGGTAGATGTACATTGGATTGTTCCCAAAAATGTGGGCCCGTTTTTCACTGGGCGTGAAAGAATCTCACGAAACCTGCGAGAGATTTTCTGCCTACCTGATGACCAACGAAATACCGGGCAAAGACGGTTCGTCATCCATGGTATTGGTGGTGCTGGAAAAAGCGAGGTGAGTGTAAAGTTTGCACACGGCAGCAAGAATAAGTCATTCTACTCTTTCTAAATTACAATGCAGTATCTCATGCCACGGCGCTAGATTTTGGGGGATATTCTGGATAGATGCCACAACGAAGAATCCGTTCGTCGAGGTGTAATTAATGCTGCAAAAAGAGCTTGCAAAGTTAGCGAAATGGACTTCGAGGACGCCAAAACCGAAATCTCAAATTTCGAGAACTCCTGGCTTTTAATCCTAGATAATGCAGATAACCCAGAAATAGACTACGAACAATACTTACCGACTGGCGATACCGGAAATATTATTATGGCCACTCGCAACCATGGCTGTATAAAATATGGAACAACCGGACACGAAACTTTCGAAAGACTTGACTTAGAAGATGCAGAAGTTCTTCTCTTACGATCCGCTGGTATAAGAGATAAGTACTGGGACGCAAACAAGGCAGATACTTCGAAGGTAGTAAAGCTTCTTGCGCAACATGCCCTCGCGATTACTCAAGCTGGTGCATCGATTAGTCAAGGAATTTGTAAACTACAAAATTACCGCGAAAACTTTGAGCTCCAGCGAAAAGAACTCCTCGAAAACCTCCCCATTCAATGTAAATCGACCTACGTTAGCGTTTATGCAACCTTTGAAGTCTCTGCAAACGCAATGAAGAAATCAACGAAATTAGAGTGGCAAGATGCTCTCGCATTACTTCCGATCCTTGGATACTTCTACCGGGATAATATACCAAAATATTTGTTTATCAAGGCGTGGAACCACGCACATTATATATCTACCGTAGAACCGTACGAAAGACTCGGACGTTTGTCAATATGGCATGTAAACCAGCTCAACAGAATCCTAGAATCACAGAGAAGTTCCCGAGAAGAGGCTTTAATTGCCTTGAGCAGATCTAGACAGGTCGTTCGTTCTTTTTCGCTAATAACTTTTGACACTGAAACTGCTGCCATTTATATGCATCCATTAGTGCATACGTGGGTTCGAGATAGATTGCAACATCACGAGCAGGTTTCGTCATGGGTCGCTGCTTCGTCAATTCTTGCTCTATTTGTGTTTCCTAGGTCAGACGACACTGGTAATTTTGGAGAAGTAGTGCCTCACTTTGAACAGTGCATTGTCCTTCAACCTAAATTTGTCTTTGACATTTTCCTTGGGCTGGAAATCTGTAAAACACTTTACCAATTTTGGTGGGTATTTTGCCTATTGTACAGGAGGAATGCTGACACAATCGGACGCGTTCTCATATCAAGAGTTGGAGCTGAGATTCCACCACAGTCGCTGGACTGTGGGTTTATTGATTACTTGTTCGCCATTTCCCAAAGAAATGAAGGCCATCACCCTGAAGCGATCGAGACACTCCAAGTTGCTCTTCGTGCCTTCAACAAAGACATCAAATCAAACGATTTAATCAATGCCAAGATAGAATTAGGGACAAACCTCAATCACCTCAGAAGATATCCCGAGGCTTTAGATGTTCTGAAAAGCGCGCATCTACTGAAGTTAGCCCTTGGAACTGATACCAAACGAGGTTTGTACGAATTAGCTGGGGCATATTACAGATGTGAGTTTCCAACAGAAGCTATAAAAATATTAAAAATGATCATTTTTTCAAAAATCGAAACTTTGAGCAGCCCAGGTATAGATGTCTCCATGGCTTTGAGATTTCTGTCTTCCATTTACTCGGTTATTGGAGAAGTGTAATAAGCCTTGATTTTGATAAAGATTATACTTAACATGAATACGAAGGCTCTTCATCATCGATGGGGTCCGTATCCAACGTGGAGTCGGAACTTAGCGACTGTTTATTTCCAACTCGGTCAACCGCAAAAGGCATTAGTATTTCTACAAAGAGTTATTCAAGCTCGAGAGAAGATTTCGGAATCCACAGAAACTTTCCTGCTTGACTTACAATGCCATCAGGTGGCAGCGTATTTCAAACTTGGCCATCCTCAAAAAGTGTTACCGATTCTCGAATGGATGAATCAGATAGAAACAGTAAAGCGTCTACGTCTCGGCGACCTGGGTGCTATTAACTCAGATTAACTTTTGTCAAAGTGCGTGGAAGTAACAAAACAGCATACATCTGACAAGGGCATCTACAAACCCGATTCCGACGCTGATTCATTAAACAACCTACCTGATGTTGACCTAGACAAACTCAGCGACGTGCAAACCCCAGTTATCTCTGATTGTTCCTAATTTGAGATTTCGGATCCGTCAGATAACTCAGATTCGGAGCTTGGTGCGGAAATGGCAGATCTGAACCTTGGTGACTCTATTCGGAAGGGAAAACTAAGAGCTTCTCGATGGATTTTCAAGATCAAGAGGCCAAAATGGTTCCGGAAGCGCCTACTGAGACCCCAAAAGAAGTAGTTTTATGTCCTCGGCGACTCTAACGAGGGATCTGTTGTCCTGTTTCAAACGAGATCACTTCCTGTTCATCAATCCCGGGGACAGTCTCCATTTTCTGCTCTTTGTGGGGACTAGCGGAATTGTTGAACTGAAACTTTCTAATTTCAAGTACATCTGAATAGCCCACTCGTTTTTTCTTATCCACACTCAAGAGGGTGTAAATACCCGTGCACTCAAAGTGGGTGCTAGAAACATCCCTTCAAGCGATGTTTACTAAGTACAACAATGAGGTTATGCCACACTAAAAAGGTCTACCATTTTATACCCACTTTCGAAACTCCCTGGAGTGGGAATGTGATGAAAGAACATAGCAGATCAAAATCGGGGATGGTATTGATGTTACAAATTCAATGGAACAATTTGGGGTTATTATTCACTGTGTTTTGTACATAATCAATTCAATATTCTTGTTTTCAACTTTTTAGAATAATTGAATTGAGTAAGTATAGTAACTAAGAACAAATAAACAGAGTACGTAGTAAGTACTCTGTTTATAATTCATTTTCTTTAACTATCTTGACTAATAATAAAAGTTAATAAGAGATCAAAAATAACTTTTCTTACACTAATGTTTAATTATCTGAATTGTGGTGGCTTCCTCAATTATATCAATTGAGTTAAGAAAATCAAGTTAATAAAATTGGGTATGCGGCAGCTTCAGAATATATTATTATCCCAACAATTCTCAAACAACAAAATTCCAAAGCCAGGATTTTGACAAATTAGAAATCTAAGCTAAGCTATGGTAGTAAAATATTCAAAAGAAATTTATTGAATAGAGAAGTGTGCAGTGAACATGACATGTCATGTGCCCCACCATCATCACATGCTACAACAAACATATCCTTTCAACGCAACTTCATTCCATGTAATACCCTTCCAGAAAAACATCTCCAATTCTCATTTAGATAGATCTTCAATCTAACTCTTCATCCCATCTCGGACATTCCCCAAGACATTGTAGCGAGAGCCGAGGTCAAACCAAATCCCCCTCCATTTCTGCCCCGCCAAAAATATTGGAACATCATAACCAAAGAGCAAAGCGGGTACCTGCATCGTCGTTTCCCATTCTACCCAGCTGACACGTTCTCGCTCCATCTATCCGACGGAAAAGTATTAAGTACCTCCTGCTGTCCGCTACTTGTAATTTCCCCTCGAATTGATTTTACCAAAAAATAAGAATTGGTGTGATTAAAGTTCAAGTGACGACATCGGCTTGTACTAACTCGACCCCTCTATATCACAACAATCACAAGCAAGAACGTCTTCAACTTCCAATAATACCAAGCAGACTTCCAATCTAATTCAACAACACCCAGAATCTCCTCAAACAAATCAAACAAACCCCGAAACCAACCTCAAAAATGGCACCCCTAACCCCAACCTGGACGCAACCCTCGCACCCCAAAATCCAAAAAGTCATCTACGGAACAAACTCCTCCCAAGAATTCACCTCCAAATCCGAGTCTACCCTCGCCCTCGCCCCCTTCGCCGTATACGCGAAAATGGATTTCCCACCTTGTACCTACGCCGAGAAAGCGACGTATGCGACGGTGCAGTGTGGGAAGGGGAAGCATTTGAATTTGAATAGTGATTTGGTTTATGTGAATCATTCTTGTGAACCTAGTGTTGTATGTATTTCCCCATGATATGAGATGGAAATGAGGGGAGGGAAAGAGGGGGAGAGGAATTGGAAGAGGTGGACTGACAAAAAAACCAGATCTTCGAAACATCAACCCTAACAATCCTCGCCGGACCCCAAGGTCTGCTCCCAGGGCAAGAACTTACGTTCTTCTACCCCAGCACGGAATGGGATATGGCACAAGGATTCCAATGTCTCTGCGGGACGAAAACTTGTAAAGGTCTTATTACTGGAGCGAAGGATATGAGTAAAGAGAGTTTGGAGGGGTATTATTTGAATGGTCATATTAGGGAGTTGCTTGAGGAGAAGAATGCTGAAAACGGGAGCTTGAAGAATGATCTCGCGAATGGTGCAAACGGAAAAGAAAATGTTGGACAAAATGGAGTTGGAGGCAAGGAAGGGAATGGGGAGGTGATTTCTGAGGTTGATGCTTCTGGCCTTGAAGGAGAAACCAGACGGGGAGTTACAAGTCGTGAAATGAGTGGAGAGATGGGCGGGGATACCAAGTAAACCGTCTTGGGAATTGGAGGGGAGGAATTTCTTTTGTTGCATTCCTTTTGTCTTTCCTTAGACCTTCATGTTTTTCCTTTGAAAAAATCTTCAACAGATAGAACTGTTACCATGGAAAAATAGATAGAAAAAGAAGAATTCAACATTCACCCAATTTAGACCAGCCCCAACCCACTCGAGTTTCAATTGCGTGCAGCACAGCTCGTAAGAGATTAAGAAGTAGAGTAAATAAGGAGTGAAAGAGTTCTTAACTGCACCTCTTGCACAACCCCACAATCACATGCCCCGTCCCTCACACAACATCTGCCCCATCCAATCCACCAATCCACCAATCCAACCTGAAAACCCACCCTTTGCCCGCAAAATCTACCCTCTCCCACCTTTGATCAGTATCAGAATTACATATACCAGCATAAGCTAGTCGTAAATCATACAACCAAGAAGTCGCGATGCCAGAGTGGTTAATGGGTAAGACTTGAAAGCTGTTTACAGCTTGAAGACATCTTATGGCTTCGGCCGCGTAGGTTCAATCCCTGCTCGGTAAGTTACCCCCTTCCTCTCTCCCAAT
>LLCD01000623.1:0-16316 GCA_001414355.1 Hymenoscyphus salicellus
GATGTTGAAGTGGCAGGCATTGTATAATTCTTGTGTAAGACGTGGTACGACGAGGAGAAACCAGCTGAGGGGTATGTTGCTTTAGGCCCAATAGAGTTAGCGTGTTCTTCTCAATCCTAATATTATTCCTTCCGAACAGCAATTTATTATTACTAGCGACATTCTAAACATAGAAAACAAGCCTAGGAAAGAACAAAGAAATCATTTATTCGCAACTCTCTCTTATAAGGCTTTGTACTATATGAAATCTTATCAGAATGAAACCAAAAATCATTCGTAAATTAAATACATACACAAATTCTCACCTTTAACGATTTTATGTATAAGTTGTATTTATTTACTTTCGTTTAGAGTCTAATTTTTATTTTCTCGCTCAAAACCTACAGGTACTTCGTAACATATTGAAATTCAACAATGTTATTGTTAAAAATATACAAAGGAGCACAGTACAAAGAATGGCATAAGACGGGCTATTAGCGAATAGTTTATTGTCATCTTCATTCTATGTAGCTGTAGTATCCACTTTAAGTACCCAAAATAACCGAATTAAGCATGCATGCAAGCTAGAATTGGGGGTTGGAAAATTGTATACACCGTGTTGTAAGTAAATAAGTTGAAAGTGCAGCTTGTAGACTTTTACTTTACTCTTCTAGGCTTGAGCATACTTAAGTCTCCCAAACTAGTACTTGTAAGGAATGAAAAACTAGCAAGTAAGAGGACATCACAAATAAATTATATAGGTCATAGTTTGAAAGTTTAAATAGTATGTCATTTAATAAGTTCAGTTTGATCATGGGTATTAAAGGTACACCTAACCAATGGGTTGAAGCTCTGCTCTTGTATTTGAGTCTCTGTCTTGTTCACCAGTAACGCTTCAAGTACTCCTCCACTCGGAGCTAGCTCAAATTCCTTACTCGTGCTTCCCGTTCAATGGTCCTCGGATGCTAGCCACTAGCCTGGTCAAAAATCTCCCTCTAGTATAACCAGTATTCGCTTGATGAAGCTTGATTCTCAAATCCGAAACAAGTTCATTCTGGGCAGAAATAATTGGGTCGACAAAGTCCCCTTTTAGACTTACGAGCTCGGCATCTGAGGGAGATTAAAGCTAGATGGTAAACTACTCAGAAATCGCTACCAAAAAGGAGAGAAAGTGGGAATATCCTAAGCTTTAAGAGATGATAACCTCGCGAGCCAGTCTTCAATTTCGCTGTCTAGCTCGTGGATCCTTTCTACCCATGTTTGGTACTTCTTCAGGTTCGCCTCTGTGGGTGACGCGACAAGACCTGTGGATCCAACACGACGTGTGAGAATCGTGGGAGTGCTATCCATGTCATGCGAAACAGCGGAGGAGCAAGTGAAAGCTGTGCTGGTTGTGCTGGTCATGTCTGTTTATGATTTGCAGTGTAGAGTGGAGCGAATGATGAAATTTGATGCACTAACTTGGGCGATAATTTGAGGTAAGATATAGATATTTTAGGAAAGTGTTTTCGCTACAGCGACTTGCTATTCTTGGAAATCGACTTATTGTTAAGGCCATGTCGAAGATAGGTGAACTATAATAAACAGTTCTTCCTAGGAAGCCATTATCCACAAAGCAAAATTATCCACAAAGCTTTGCTTTGTATTATGACGACAATAAAGTTATAAAATCACACAATCCTTTTCGGGTTAGATCCCTAAAGAACCTCAGCTCATCCATTTCTTTCAAGTAATTTGGAGCAAGTAATCTATCTGTTTTTTTTTTCAATTTGAGAGGTCTCTATTACCTCTGAACCAGAATTCTTTCTCCTTTCATTCATGAAAGGATATTGTGGGATCAAGCTGTGAATGCTGTTCTGAGACACTCCAAAGGACCTAAGAACTACCCAACTTGTTCACAAGTCCTGTAATGACACCAGAGGGTGTGGTAATTGTGGCGGAAACCACCTGTATTTGGCTTCTATTGTGCGAACGGTCCGGGAGGACGAAAATGCTGATTATTTGAGCTTATTTCGTCTTGACGTGCGAAGGTGTCTGCATTATTCATTGATTCGCTGAGATATCTAGTACCATGTTTCCACTTACCGCAACGAATAGTTACACTCACTAACGGTAGTTGAAAAGACAGAATTTAAAATACAATTCATACCAGCTGCCGAACTCCTTTTCAGACCTAACCAAACAAAATCATTCTCCCTGTTTCCTTGTCCCACATAATACCCCACCCCCAAAACACAACTCCAACACCACAAACGTTCATCCGAACGAAAAAAGAATCCATCATTAAATAAACCCCATACTCAAGTCCCCACCTCCATTCCACTCCCCGTCACCCGCTCCCCAACCACCCAATCCCCTCATGGGCTCACTCCTCATCTGCTCCAGTATCCGCCTCTCACTCCTTTCCCTCACCAAGAACCCCGCAGCCTCAATGCTCCGATGATAAATACTACTCTCCCCCAACATATCCCTAACCAACTCCGCCACCTCATCCTTGACCCTACTCATCCCACCACCAGACAAACCACTCATACCAGCCATACCCACACTCTCGCCCATTCCAACCCCATCACCAGCGCACACTCCACGATGAGGAAGAAGACAGTTCGGCTCCTCCCCTACAGAAGAAATAGCAGAACCAAAAGTCCCAGTAAGCCGTCTAAACACCCCCGCAGCTCTTTTGGCCTCGGTCCATCGCTCAGGAAAAGCCTCGAGAATATCGGCGCACATCCCGACTTCTTCTTTACTTCCCAAACCACCGTCTCCATTTCCACCCGCTAAACCAGCATCAACATAACAGTAAAAAAGAACGGGACACAAAGCGACAAATCGGCATAGCGTAACCCAATTCAAAGGTAGATGGCGCTGTTGAAAAAGTATAGTGCTAAGTTGAATATATTTCTGAACACATCTCTTCAATTCCTGTCCATGATCCAGTGAAATCGGGGAGTTGAAGTGAGATGGTGTGTAAAGGAGGAGAAGAAGATTTTGGTAACGATAGTTGAGCCAGGGGATAGTGTTGTGAAATGGAATTTGATCGCGTTCCATTGGAGTTACTAGACAACCTTGGGTGTACCAGTTTTCGATTTGGGTTCGGAGACGTTGGATGATTATTCGTCGGTCGGCCTGGGTTAGTGAGCTTGTTGTGTAGGAATTCGATAAGTGGATCTTTTGAAGGATTTGCTCTTCAAGTTGTCGAAGCGCGATGACATGTCGATTGACTTGCAGAGTTACGGTGTAATACTGTCTTTCGGATGTAGCGTATTCCTCTAAAGTCACTCCTGGGAGAGGAACACTCATGTTCTCGTCATTTATCCCAAACGGTAAGCCCATGGAACTTGAAACCATGCGATCCAAGGTATACGCACTCCAAAATAAACGATTTCGTTTCTCTCCTTGAGCGAGTGAAATTTCTCTACTTGGTGATGTCTCTCGACTTAAACCAAGTGACATGATTTGCCGACTGAGCATTCCGGTGATTACCCATGGTGATAGTCCTTTGGGGTCAAAGAGTGAGTGTAGACCAAGTAGCAGGAGTGTCTCCACAGAATCAATATCCTTTTTTGACATACATTCTTCCAGCACTTTCCATGATGATATCTGAAATTTGGCTGATATTTCGTCGGAAACTTGGCCCATTCGTTGAAGAGTGGTGCCTGAAATCACTTAGTAAATTGATATATTAGATGGTGTAAAAGGAATACTTACAGCCTATAGCCATAACGATGTAGAGATTCGTAGACATATTATCCACCCTATCCGTTAACAAATCACCCATGATATCCACATCTTTCATCACTTGGGCCCGATCCATGAAGGGATACGCCCTATGAATATGTCGAAAATATGCATCCACAAATTGTCGACCTGCTGCTTCTTCCGGCACTCGTGTAACACTCCCCCTTCTCGTGGAAAGAAGATTCAACGTCGTCGATCCTGTATATGAACTACTTGCTACCGTATTCGTATTGGTTGAGTCCAACTCATCGAGTAAATTTGAGATCGGTATACCCCCTTCACTAAACGCTGTTGTCTGAAGCGAAGTATCACCCTGACTTTCAAGGGTCGTGATTTGGTTGCCCAATCTTAGCGAATGTGGTGCATCTGGGTTTATATCTTCATTTGTGATCGCTGGAGACGGGCCATCGTAGGAAGGCGAAGTTGCTACAGGTAAATCTGAACCAGTCGCAAACGATTCCACCGGAACTTCCAACGGCAAAACATTATTAACATATCTTGAAAGCCACGAAACCCTCGCCTGGAGCTCTTGCAAATCTGATATTGAGACCGACGAGATTTTGGAAGCCTCCAAAAAGGAACATTTTACTTGGGCATGAGTACACAAAGTACAACTCGGATGTGTCTTACTACACTTCTTCTTCAACTTTCGACATCGTTGGCACGAGATAGTTCGCTTCGGTGGAATGGAATTCTGGTTTGAAGGCTCCTCTCCCTTTCCTTGGGACGGTGGGGGTGGATCTGGGGTCAAAGGTTGCTGAGATAGGCGAAAGCGATGGAGTGAGGAGTCCATTCAAACAAAAAAATCCACTCACTGTCGGTGTTGTAGCGGAGGCGATGTTCGCATTTCCGTAAGTGGGACGAAAAGCTGATATAACCCAGCGACCATGATTTTAGACTGATTACAAATCGATTGACTCGTACGCAATGGCGTGCTATCAGTGGGAGGCATCGTCGGGCACAGTCGGCCGAAGGTGGGAATCTGCATCCACTTCAACGGGCGATTTCCGCTTGGAAATTTCCGAAATGGGTTACAACATACCAAGAATGCTGGGATTTTCCAATCACACAGCTCGCGATGTCATTGAGGAGAGGAAATAGACAGAGCTAAACAGCCTCTACATCCGTAGGTAGCAAGCACGTATTCAATTATTGTATTGCGCTTTCATCGTGACTTGAACACTCATTTCAGCCATCAAGCACTTCATAAGAAAAGGGTCAAAGCTCACTAAAAATCCCTTGGCACCAAAATCATTATGGTATCAGAAACCGAAGCCCGCGAAATTTACAAAGACGCCATCCATTTCGACGGTCTCAACATCGCCAACTTTGGCCAGAAAATCTTTGAAGCCTGGAAAGCTGGTGGTATCACAGGCGTCTCCTGCACTTGCGGAATCTGGGAGGGATTTCGTGGAGCGATATCAAACGTCGTTCAATGGAAGAAATGGTTTGAGGAATACTCGCATCTCATCGTGCAAGCAACAACCGTTGCAGATGTCCGAAAAGCAAAGAAGGATGGAAAGACTGCCGTGATTTTGTCATGGCAAAATACCGCCGGAATCGAGGACCAACTTGACTATCTCCGTGTATTCCGCGACTTGGGAGTGAGAAAAATGCAGTTGACTTATAACACTCAAAACTATTCTGGTGCTGGATATACAGAAATTAAGGATTCTGGATTGACGGGCTTTGGCCAAGAGGTTGTCACGGAGATGGCCAAGTTGGGAATTGTCTGTGATCTCAGTCACGTCGGACCTCAAACTAGTGCCGATGTTATCGAGTTTGCGCCGGAGGGAAAGCCACCCTGTTTCTCACATATCCTGCCCGGCGGGATGCTCGATCACCCAAGAAACAAATCAGACGCCTTGATCAAAGCAATCGCAGCAAAGGGCGGTTTTATTGGACTTTCTCAGTTTGGGCCGCATATGGAGAAAGGAAACGATTCGACAATAGACGATTATGTTCGTGCCTTGGACTATGTTATTGGCTTAGCTGGTGAGGATTTGGTGGGAATTGGCTCGGATTCTAGCGAAGGACATGGAAGACCAAGTGATTTCATGGCGTGGTGTAACAAGGACAAAGGGTATGCGAGAAGATTAACACCTTGGGGAAGTCAGAAGGTGGTAAAGCCTTTGGGACCATTGGCGGAGAGAGAAAAGCTTGCGGAGTCAATGGCGAGAGCAGGGTGGTCGGAAGCAAAGATGCGAAAGGTTCTCGGTGAGAATTGGCTGAGTTATTTGGAGAAGATTCTCGGAGCATAAATTAGAACCTAATTGAACATATCCCACAGCAAAAGTTCGTGTAATGTTCTGCTTTAAACACACCAAAAGTAAAAGCTAGAGTTTTGCCGCCTCCAATGCTTTGTCTGCTTTCGATTGTTCGAAATCAAACCCAAGTTCCTTCAAAGATGTAATCTTATGTCTCTCCGGGCCAAGATTTCTTGACGCAACCTTGATCAGCGGAAACCTTTCTCGAACCCATTGCTTCTCCTCTCCCCAATAAGGCGGAATTTTTCCCGAGCCACCGTTTGCCAGCTCCGGTTGAGGTGACGCTTCCAAACTCCAATCATGCAGGTAGTTGATATATTTGGCGTCCAGTGGAAATGCCAACGTGTGAAATCCTTTCCCTGCCCCCTTCTCAGCAATCAAATCTTCTTCCCATGCTTTCATATTTGCTTGTGATGGCAAGGCAAGACGACCAGATAACACACGAGCAATAACCGCCCCTTGAGCTTCGGAAACTGGTAATGGAACAATTCTTTGGGGTAGGCCGATGAATGATAGCGTAGGTATTGGGTGATAAAATATTTGCTGGTATAGGTTTTGGGTCCTTTCGCCAGTACTGACAATTTTAGGTTCTAGCGAGGCGAGAAATGGGAAAGAGTACATGTAACCGGTACAGAAGACAACACTG
This sequence comes from Hymenoscyphus salicellus, assembly GCA_001414355.1. NCBI lineage: Eukaryota > Fungi > Ascomycota > Leotiomycetes > Helotiales > Helotiaceae > Hymenoscyphus > Hymenoscyphus salicellus. Next base: position 6,631 of record LLCD01000623.1, read on the forward strand.
TCAATGTCTTTTACGACGCGTCCGTCTGCGAAACGTACAGATCTGTTTTCTACGATGAATTCCTCAATCTCGGGAACAAGTTCTGTTGCAGGGTTGTCGTCAATCGGCGGAATTATTGATGTTGACTTGCCCTCTTTCTCTGCAATCAAGAGAGGGCGTTGGGAAACATTGGATATTTGGGCAGAAAGGTCGATTCCAGATGCCGAGTTACCCACCACAATGACTTTCTATATCATAGTTAGCATTTTGGTCGCGAAACTTGTGAAAAAAACAAACTGACCTTATCCTTATAATCTTTCGGTCTCCTGTAGAACTTGGAATGCGAAACGACATTACTGTGCACTTTGTTAAACTCCTTGAGTCCTGGGATATCAGGAATAAAAGGGTCGTCATAATGACCATTCGCAGCAACCACAGCATCAAACACCGATGTGGTCTCTTTTTGAGATTTGATCTCTCTGCGAGTGACAGTCCATTTGCCAGTCTCGCCTATAGGCTTCACATCAAGAACTTGAGTTCCAAGTCTGAGAAGTTGTCCAATATCATCAGCGTAGCGTTCAAGATATTCCCTCACGACAGCATGCTGGGGAAATAACGAGGATCCTTTGGGAAATTCTTGGTCCGAATAATTCATCAACGTATGTGGAATATTCGTATCCAGAATATCATAGACCGGCGAGATAAATTTGAAATTATCCCCTTCCCAGACGGGCTTGTTGGGCAATAAGCTGGGTTCGGTACGAGGAATGGAGAAATTCTCATTGACAGTATGATTGGGCGTAGCACACCACACTCCGCCCACTGTTTCCTGTTGCTCGAATATCTCAATTTCGAATGATTTTTCTGCAACAAGATATCTAATTTGGGGTCAGTTACAAGGGTTTGCTTGTATATTGGTGAAGAGGGACTAACTTAGCTGCCGCAAGCCCTCCCGGTCCAGCACCAATCACGCAAACTTTCTGTATATTGGAAATTTGTGACATCTCTTCTGCCTGTGTCGTGGATTCTAGAAAATAGTTATAGAGGATGACGGAATCAGTAGTGGTGAAATATACGAGGCATCCCGTCGCACCGAGAATGCATCAGGGGTAATTGCTGCTTCCAGGCCCACCACGCAGGTGGCTTCGACGAGAACGACGACAACGCATGGTTCAATGTTTACCCTGTAATTCGCGTGTGGAAATGTTGTATGGCGCGAGACAGAAACCTCCCGTTGCTCTGTGGATTTGTGAGCCGAGCGAGAAATGAAGGTGGGATGAAGTCGGAAAGTCGGCCAACTACTTGTACCACGAGGGCTTGCCTCTATTTTAATCGGCATTACAGTATACGACTCTATTGTTTCTACCATCAAGTGTATTCTTAATCAATAAATTAAGCAGAACCGATGATGGTCGTTTTCTAAATGCCATATTGGTTAAGTATTTCGAATTGTCCTATCTTTAGATCAAAAACTTGCTGCCGCTTTTAAGGTCAATGGCGAGCCCCTGCTTGACCCATAAAAACGAAAGAAGCAAATTTTGCTATCAACACCGCCAAAACCCCGACATGGTATCTTTCTATCAACATCTTTCTATCGACATCTTTCTATCAACCTCAAGGGACGTCTCCTTAGCGTCGATAACGTGCTTTTATATGGAGAAGCAAAATTACCAACAGAGTGGTCCGAGTGGGCTCACTACACACCATGCATATATGGCAAGCAATCATGAGTTTTAAAGTTCATTATCATCCTATTCATCATCCATTGTCTCTTTTCATACTCTCTTGCGTGATTGAGAATCCTTAATCATGGGTGCCGATATCATTGGAGGAAGCACGGGACCAAACACCACCGTTGCAACCTCATCGCCAACCCAATACAACGAGTACGATGAGCAACCACGAGAGAAGCTACCATTGAGCAAGCGTATCCTGGGCGTGATATGGGATTCCCTCGACAAAACACCAAAAGAGCGAGCTCTGATCGCGAAACTCGATTGGTGGATCCTCAGTTATGTCTGTGTAGCCTATTTCGTGAAATATCTCGATCAAACAAATGTTCGTAATCCCTTCAAACCCCTCAAATATATATTAAATTCCCATAACCAGGTCACAAATGCCTACGTCTCAGGAATGAAAGAAGATCTCGACCTCAAGGGAAATGATCTCAATCTCCTCACAACTTATTGGACAATCGGCTATATCATAGGCCAATTCCCCTCCCAAATGATAATGACCAAAATCCCCCCTTCAATCTGGCTCCCCTCCTGTGAAATCATCTGGTCCGTCTTCACAATCGCTGTGGCCGGAGCCAAAAATAAAGAAACCCTCTTCGCATTCCGTTTCTTCATCGGCCTCTTCGAGGCTTCCGCCTACGTCGGTATCATGACCTTGCTAGGAAGTTGGTACACCCCAGCCGAACTCGGAAAACGCGCTTCTATATTCCAAGCCTCATCCAGCGCAGCCCAAATGTTTTCCGGTTATCTCCAAGCCGCTCTCTACTCCGGGATGAACGGAAAAGGCGGATTGCCGGCTTGGAAATGGTTATTCGTATTTGATGGGATTTTCGGAATCCCCATCGCTATCTATGGATTCTGGGCGATTCCGGACTCTCCCACAACGTGTAAAAGTCGATGGATGAGGGCCGAGGAGAAAGAATTGGCGATCGACAGGATGGTGAAGGTGGGAAGGAAACCAGCAGGAAAAGTGACTTTGAAAACTTTCAAACAGGTTTTCCTTGGTTGGCCTGTTTATCTTTTCAGTGGCGCTTTTATATCTCATGTGCTTGGGATCAAGATCTATTCTTACTTCAACGTCTGGTTGAAATCTACGAAGAGGTGGTCGGTGGAGGAGATCAATATCATCCCGACCGCTGGGTATGGGATGCAGATTCTTTTCACGATCCCTTACGCTTGGGTTAGTGATGCGCTTCGAATGCGTGCGCCAGTCATCATATTCGCATGTATTGTTGCATTGGTGGGCTGTATCATCCTCTCCATCTGGCCATCAGAAAACATCCCAGCGATGATGACGGGATGGCTCCTCACGTTTTGTGAGACGGGTGCGGGTGCTTTATTCATCACCTGGATCAACGAAGTTTGTGGCTTTTCGCAGGAACATCGAATTATCGTAATCGCGATTGTTGAAACGATGGCCTACACCTTCCAAGCTTGGGTGCCTTTGCTGGCGTATAATACTGGAGAGGCGCCTCATTTCAAGTATGGGTATCAGTTGACTTGTATGTTTTTTGCGCTGGAGATTGTTTTCGTTGGGTTGATGGTGATAGCGGAGAGGGGGAATTGGTATAAGGGGTACGATGGGGAAGAGGAGGATGTTGTGGGTTCTGATCTTGTTGGTGATAGGACGAGTAGTACGGGAGATGAGCAGGATGCTGTGAAGACATGAGCGGTTTTCCAACATATAATTATTATAGCTATATGCCTAATTCATTCACATCCTAATTTTCCTCCCAGTTCAAATTGATGGTGGGCAGGGGGGTTGGACTGAGGGAAGGTGATCCGAAGGCAAACCAATCCGGAAAGAGCGACTAACAACAATCGAAGATCATGGAAACCACTCCCATGTTCTACTGAAGTTCACACCATGTACTGCCCAATCCCAACTGGAGGTCCACCGACACAGTCAACTGTAGGGGCCCACTGGTCAAGCCCACACATGAAATGCCTCCTGGGAGGATTTTTACATTCGGAACTTTTGCATATGTAGGTGATCCCACAGTCCAGCACACCCAATTTTGCTCTCCAAGATCGCAGAATCAAAGACCACGCAAAAGTAATATCGCAGCATAGCATACCAAGGCTACTCGGATAAATATATCAGACTTCTTCGAGTCGCGTCTAGATGGGCAGGGTCTCAACTTACCCTTGTCAGATGTTACCATCGTCTTTTCCGGGCGAACACTGGTCTTGGAGAAGAGCGACCGCAAGTCTGGCGTATCGTGAGGGTCAAGGGTAGGGACGAGGTCAAATGAAGGAAGGAACGACACTCATTTTGTAAATCTAGACCCCCGGCAACCACAAAAACCCAACAAGAAGGGAAGGCACGACTGTCCCAACTACCTATTCAGAGGGGCAGCGAAAGTCAAGTCATATTAGACAGAAAAGGAGCTACTCCTCAAGCTGAGCATCGTGTCTTCCCTGCTCAATTGTTCTCCATAAATCCCGTCGACCTCAACCTCGACCCCGTGCTCTTCGATGATGAAGGGTGGTTTCTCTCCAGATACGAAACATCAATTATCCCCCTCTTTTGGACATTCTTACTGTACAACGCTTTTGGGAAGACCTTCCTCGAAATTTAAGCCGTCTAAGATGGAAGTCGTCAAGAAACGCAATTTTATGACAACGCATGAATTTTGACCATCGAGATTAGGGCTTTTGATACTGATGTTGGGAAGTTGTTGAGTAGAGGTGAGTAGAGGAGACTAGTCGTAGAGGCAGTCCTGACAAATTCCACGCAGAGCTTGGTTTCGACAGGTATTTCTCGAGCCATAGCAAGAGGTCTCATGGTTCTTCCTTGACATGATTTCCCCAATTTGAGAGCGGGACAAGGTCGCTCCTCCCCTCAACATGACAAGAGCAAGAAGAAAGGGGAGGCACACCCGGGCTGCTAGGGAGAACCGCGTTCATGTCATTGAACAAAGAGAAGGAGCAACCCTTCAAAGCCAAGTCTCCCTCAAGCCATGATGCCTTTGCTGCACGTCAATCGTTCCTTCCCTTTCCACATATTTATTCATGACTAGGTACCTACTCAACCCAAGATCTTCAGGTCTTTCCTTCCCAATCCCCCAAAACGATCCTCACGCGACTACCTCACTTACATTTTCTCAATTAGTCCAATCTGGTTGAACCAGAAACAAGTTTGCCTGCCAGTTCCGTTCCCATACGACCTGCTACTATCCTGCGTGGAAATGGAGAAGTGCAAGACAGAGGTCGTCGTGACTTTATATATGCCAAGCCACAATTGATTGACGCATCATAAAATCAACAATTATACCCGTCGAGAAGAAGCATGGTAGTATGGTATTTTTACAGTACTGTTGGGTGGAGAGAATACCGTTCGCTTGTCTGAGATTGCCTTCCTGAAGACTTGAGAGCTTGATTCAAGATTGTAAGTAGCTGAAAAGGAGAGAACCCGAGAGAAAGAGGTAAACATGGGGACTGCGACGATGCGCGGAGGGGTACGGGAGGGCAGGCTACAATCTAGATAGGCACGAACCAGTCTTTACTTTTTGACAAATTTCTTACTTCACCGTCCCTAGACTTTAGTCGACACGCTTACTCAAAAACCCTGGGGGTTACGGAAAGTGCGACGTGCAACAAAACCCACATGTCAAGTGGGCTTTCGACATACTTCACTCTTTACGACGTTCGCTCTAACGACTTGCACACAGTAGAGACGAGGAATCGAAGTGATTAATGTATCGAGCAATGTGTGTAGCATCATCACTAACAACGATGCAACTACAGCTTGTGTCACTACTAGGCGGCCGAGAGGGAAAGAGCGACCACCTCAACTGGGTCAAGGTCGAGCTCAAGGAAGGTCGACGCAAGGAAGTCATCCATTTGTATTAAAACTAAAAAAATTGACCGCACCCCCTAAATTTATGATCTGTACGAAATGTAATTTCATAGCCAGCTATCAAATACTATTTTGTTTATGCAGCACCCAATTTCTTGGGCAAATCCTCAAGCTCTTCTGCAGATTCAATCTCAATCACCTTGCCCACCTCGGCAGTGTTTCTCATCAATTCGACGGAACTCGAGTATAGCATTCGTAGGGTAGCGTTGCAGGTTACGGGGAGGTAGTAGAGGAGGACGTATGGGACTGACATTCTTCCTGAAGACTAATAGTTCGCATACGTTAGCTGTGTCTCTCCTTGACTGCGCATCCTCTTTGCAGACTAGGAGAATACCTACATTGGTCATAGGATAACTCAGCAACACGAATCTCGGCGAATGATCTGGCAAATCCTCTGCGATATCCTGCAAGTCCTTATACACCGTTTTGTCCTCATCCTGCTTGATCTCCAAGGTAGTCTTATCAATCATATCTACCTCCCCGCTTGTCAGACCATATACCTATCGCATTTCGAAGAGGGGTCAAGGACTCGACGTACAGATGACAGCTTGTGGGTCATTGGAGCGAGAGGTGCCGAGGCGGAACTTTCGCAGGTGGTCTTTACTCTCTTGGGAGAAGGTGTAGAGTCTAGATTCGGAAGCCTACAGAGACGAGGTTATTAGCATGTTTCTGGCAGTGCGGGGAGGGGCATTACCATGATGGGGGGTATGCGGTGCAACGAGACGTTGCAGCTGGTCGGAGATTCGGTATGGACTCGGCAGTTTGGGAGGTGATGCCGCAGGGACAGAGTCTTTGGTATTGGTGGGGGAGAATTGTCGAGGTCAACTCAAGTCAGCCTTGCCGTTGCATGTTGAAGCTCACAAGGTTAGCCCCGCATTTTCTGGGTCCTCGTCTAAATCTTGGCATTTGCTGACGTCATGCTACTAATCCTTGTCTTCAAATTCTGTGCAACATTTCGAATCCCAAAACCAAGTCTTCTCCATCACAACATCCTTTCTTCCACCTATAAGCATCCAATTGCTATCCCAAAATGGAACTCATAAACCGGAGAAGCAGGCACGGGAACGTGCTAAGCCCCAGTGCTGCCGAACACCCGGGAAATCCCCTATTTTCATGGCCTTCCAACTTCTTCTCATCCCTGGCGCCATCACAACTTCCAGGTCCCAAGAAAAGTATAATCGAATAAGATAGAGACATATCCCTGCCCTATGATGCCAAGACTATTATATAGCCTTGGCAAAAGCTTGATTTCCCGTGCAAACTCAACGTCATGGCGTGAAAATCGCCTGGATATCGCCTCTGATCTGTGCCGGGGGACCGAGAACGCGTAAGAAATGCAAGATGGATGAGTTCCAAGAGACTTGGAGACTTTCCTAGTGGATGGTTTCGAAATTCTCATACTAAATCAATTCCCTTTCCGACTCTTTAACCATGGGTATCTTCCAAAATATCGAAGCCGTTTTGACATTTTGCATACAACTCTTTATCATCTTTCCTTATTCTGCTCTTACTATTCGCAGACAGAGGCTTCTTTTGCCAAATATGAGAACGAATTCTATTAAGAAACTTGGAAATGGGAAGAATCTTGATGCGAAGGGGAGGGAGAATACGATGATTTCGGATAAAGTATATCAGTTGTGTAGGAGTGAGGAGACTGTCTCGTCCATGTTGGCGGAAGTTCCGACGATGGCACCGGGAGACGCTTGGAAAGAGTTGTATGAGGGGAACTTTGTTTGGGAGGAGAATGGGGAGCAAGTCCTCACAACGGAAGAGAAGTTACAACGGGCTTTTGAGTGTGGGGAATGGGGACCAAATAGACCGAGCGACCTTTTTTTACAGGTACGTTCTATCGAAATTCCTCGGGGAAGAGAAAGCTAATTTAGATTTCAAAGTTATATCACGATGCCTTGTGCACGCTGAATGACAACCTTTCCAATTCCATGGTCAGCCTGCCATTCTTGGGAAGTTGTGGTGTCATTCCTTTGACTATAATATCGACGTATGTATACATCCCGCAAGCTTTAATTGGTCATGGGCTTACAGAACTCACACCTAGGGTTCCGGATATCATGCGGCATATGTCGAATGTTATTGTTAAAGCTGAGAAAGAAGTTATTTTGGCGACAAACTATTGTAAGCCATACCTTAAGGGCCTGCAGTGCTGTCCCTGGAATGAAAATAGCACACTCGTTCATCTAGAGATTTCCTTAAGAGGTTTTACTGACTCCAAATCTCAGGGCAAAACTCAGTAGCCTCAAAATACATAACCAACGCCATGAAAGAGCTCTCAAAACGAGCCGGCGAAAGAGGCGAAAAAATAGTTTTCAAACTAGAATACGACCGTGGCAGTCCAAAACAACTCCTCGACAACCACATGGACGTCCCGGAAAAGGTTTATGTCGAGAAAGCAGTTGCTCTCCCCGCCAAACACGAAATTCCAAATATCGATTTGCAAGTCACGAATTACCATCGACCGATGTTGGGCACTTTCCATTGTAAGTATATGGTTGTTGATCGAAAGGTTGCCGTGCTGCAGAGCAATAATATTCAGGATAATGATAATTTGGAGATGATGACGCATTTGGAGGGTTCGATTGTGGATTCGCTGTATGATATGGCGTTGATTTCTTGGGATAAGAGGATGGTTCCTTCTTTGCCGAGTTATAACTCACCAGCTGTTAAGGGGGGGATCAACGGATTCGGTGCTGATCACGATCGAGGCGTCAGTGGGAATGGTGCACTGAATGGAGATTCGGTTACTGAGAAGACTGCTTCGAACGGTTCTGAGACTGATCGCACTGTTCTCTCCGGTCATAGTACCACGGCAAGTGTCACTCATCCAGTTGGATCAACAGATGGAGCGACAAATGGTGTTTTAAATGGCGCCAACCAGATACCATCAGAAAATGTTCATCATGGCTTTGAGAGCAAAGACTTGCGAGAAACAGAGAGAGTTGGAGAAAATATAAGAGCTGCAGCGACCACTGGAGATTTTGAACACATCGCCCATCAGAAAGAGACGAATGGAAATGGAATTGTTTCCAAAGCCGTCAATGGAGCCTCTGCTCTTACACCCAACAAATCCAACGGAAAAGAGGATGAAGCTCAAAAAAATGTCGAGACCAACGGCAATTCCCAAAACATTGGAACTGCTCACCACGGAATCAACGGCCCAGATCTAGCTTCCCAGAAGTTCTTCAACTCTGGTCAACAATCACTCCCTCAATCCCAAATCGAGAAGCCAACATCCCAAAGCGATCAACTCCCCGAACACACGACAGATGATCCTCACTACGACAACGACATCACCGGCGAAGTAGCAAGAGTCCAAAATGCCGTATCCCCAAAGAACGGAGAAACTCGCGTAGAAGCAGTAACCCGCCACCTAAACCACACCAAAAACCCAACCTTCAAAGGCGACGCCCCAGACTGTCCGCCAGGCGAAGAAATGACGCCCTATATCCCCCACGCAGTCCAGAAGCCCTTCCCCATTGCGATGGTCTGTCGAGAACCCTATGGGACACCAAACCACGATTCTGTCTCCAACCCCCAAAACGCTACATGGTTGAGTGCCTTAAGGAACGCGAAGAAGAATGTTTTTATCCAATCCCCAACCTTCAATGCCGAGCCTTTGATACCTGCGATTCTCGAGGCGTGCGAGAGGGGGGTTGATGTCTTTATATATACATGTCTAGGTTACAACGATACGGGCGAACTTTTACCTATGCAAGGTGGGACTAATGAGATGGTTGCTCATACTCTTCATACCTCCCTCTCCCCAGCCGCTAAGCAACATTTACATTACTTCTTCTACACCGGAAAAGACATGCTTCGCCCTATTGTTGCGAGTAAGAAGAAGAGATGCTGTCATGTTAAGGTTATGGTTGTGGATGAATATATTGGGATTCAGGGGAATGGAAATCAGGACACGCAGAGTTGGTTTCATAGTCAGGAGATTAATGTTTTATATGAGGTTTGTGATAGTTATGTCGATGAGTAGGAGTTATGTAGGTGGTGTCGTAATGACGTTGATGATAGAATGAATTGTACAGAGAATGGTGTATTGACATATGAAAGGGGGCAGGAGGCGGAGGATGTGATTGGGGTTG
>LLCD01000624.1:0-16270 GCA_001414355.1 Hymenoscyphus salicellus
CTCCAAAACAAGTTTGTTCTGTTATCTTGTACATCCTGTGCCATTTTGCTTGTTGTATAAGATATCCCTTTGCCCGTCTCTTCTTTCTCTGCCTTCTCTCTCTCCTTTTTGCTCCTCAGCCTGATTTCTAGACTCATACTCCATATATATACTCCCATTCACTCCTCAGCCTTCCCCGCCTCCATTCCCCTCCTCATCGCGATATGGGCGAACTCCCAGCTTCAAGTCCACTACCAACACCAGTCTTCATGCCTCCCCAATCATCCCGCCATGTCCCACCGCCAGCACAAACTCCCGCTCCTCCTCTCACGGAGGAGACAGCTCCCAATCCACCCAAACAAGAACCCACCTCCAAATTCCCTCTCCCAAAACTCCGTCTCGAGATACGCGACCTACACCACGAAGGCGCCGATGTCTTTCTCACAGCAGTAACAGCTAGTTCTGCCCTCCATAAATCCGTCCAAAGCGTCCTCTCCCTCCTCTACCAATCCCCAAAATCAAAAACCACAACCATCCCCCCCACAAGATCAGTAACACTCATCCTCCGCTCCATGCCCGGAGTAGCCTACACAACCGGTTCCGACCTCGACCCAGACCACAAAGAAATCCACTTCTCCCTAGACTACATCTCCTCCATCGCCTCCTCCCGCAAAACCCACGAAATACTGGGAGTACTAACCCACGAAATGGTACATTGCTACCAATACAATGCTTTTGGCACCTGTCCCGGAGGTCTTATAGAGGGGGTGGCGGATTGGGTGAGGTTATATTCTGATTTAAGTCCGCCGCACTGGAAGAAAGAGGCGAGTGGTACTTGGGATGCGGGCTATCAACATACGGGGTATTTTTTGGAGTATCTTGAGGGGAGGTTTGGAGGGGGGTTGGTGAGGAGGTTGAATGAGAAGTTGAGGATTGAACGGTATGAGGAGAAGAGGTTTTGGACTGAGTTGTGTGGACGGCCTGTGGAACAGCTTTGGGTTGATTATGGGAAGACGCTGGTGAAAGAGGAGAAGACTGAGGATGAGGAGTGCGTTTTGGTGGAGAAGGAGGATTCTGGTACACCCATCGTTGAGGGATTTGGCGCAGAATCCAAGCCTACCCCTACGAAGTCATGAAAATATGCGAACAGAAGTATGAAAATTACGACCCAAGTTCGAAAACTCGTTTGGAACAAACGAGACAGGCAAATTGCCACCATGTGTCTCGTACATGTGGCATAGGATCTTCTTAGAGTAAATAAGGGCTATAGCCTTCGGGTCACGCATTTCTTCTTTCGTTGTGTAAATCTCAATACCACCTTTAAAACTCCGCTATGCAATTTCCAAATCTCTCATCTACTCATGACCATATTAATATTATCCCTGCGTTACTTTTAGGAGTATCGTTTTCCTTACTTGGGTGCTGTTACTTCCATATACCATTTACAACTCTTTTTCCTTTCCCTTCTCATTGGAGCAGACTGCAGTTTTGAGAGTTCAGGTAGCCTTTTTTTTGCTTCTCCTGTTCTTCTTAGGTATTGCTCTTTCTCTGTAGCGCTAGCGATCAACAACGACAATTCTCCAATTAGGATCAAACTACTCCATCTCACCAGTGTCTTAACGCAACCTCAAGCTAAGAACAAGCAGTCAGCACTCCAACCAAAATTACCTCCACCAACCTAAACCCCGAATACAGCAGGCTCAATACCAGTTGATAATTCTACTGCGTCTTACCAGCGACGGCGAAACACCGGTGATTGGAGCTTAAGAAGGGCGGGAATGGTGCTCAAGGCTGGGATGGGGATATATGTGAGATATAGATGCGGGGAGCTTGGCTTTTATAATTTTGATTCTGTATATTTCTTAGGAGATGAAATTGTCGTTTATACGAGGCTTTGATTAAGAGGTTAGTTCGTACACCGAAATTGTTTTTCGATACACCTTTTGTAATACCTAGGATGAGAAGGTTATTGGAATATATCGCGAGGGCTGAATGGGGAGGTTTGAAATGAGTTGGGGATAAGAGGCGACGCGATGTAGGGTGTAGAGATTAAAGAGGCGATGCAAAACATAAGAATTTGAAAAAATAAGATAAAAGAAATCCTTTCGATAAAATGTCCTTCGGGAGAGAGGAGAGGTGATAGCCGCGAGGTTTAGAGACAACTTCTTTCAGGCTTCGTAGCTTCGCAACAAAACCTTACCTCTACTCTGTATTCACTGCCTTGGGCTTACTTTTTTCAAGACCAGTGGCATTTACAAACTTGTTCATGAAATCATTCACTCCTGATCCAGCTCATGTACAGATGATGAAACTCGACTTTATTCATTCAGGAGCAAAAGCAAGCTATTTTATACGAGTCCCTCAAGTCGCTCATCTGAATTCCCCATGTTGTACTGTGTTCCGTAAAGCCCATCTATCCACCTGGACTGTTCCTGTGATATGACCTTACATATCATCCCTTGTACACTAGTAAAATTAAAGCAAACATCCTAGCAAAATGCAAGAGCAAAATCGCCAAACTCCACGCTCATAACAGACCAAATTCGCAAAGTCTGCTCCATGCAAAAACATTGCCATACAAGTCCGGGAAATTTTGCACTGGTGACCAAGGTCATCACAGGCAACCGCAGACCGTTCTCCCATATGAAATAGGCTAATCATTCATCCACCGCCTGCGAATACTGCGGCATCAACCCCGCAACATTCCTATAACTCCCCATTTTCGGAGCGATATTCTTCAGCGCCGCAAGACCACCCGGGGCACCCATCCTCGGAACATCCTCCTGCCACTCAGTACGGCAGTAAACACAAGTAACACGTCCACCATGCTTACTTCTCTTCCATTGCTCGAAACATTCTTTGTGGAAGTTTTGTCCGCAGGCTGCCTTGCACCAGACGAGCTCTTCGGTGGGTTCCATGTCGAAGACGCAGATGGGGCATTCGCCGTCGACGGGCTTGCGCTTGCCGTTGTACATGGATTCGTCTTCTTGGTGATCATGGGCGTGGTCGTGGACTGGGGCTTGGGTTACGGGCGCGTTGGCGAAGATGGACTGGATGAGTTAGTTGGAAAAGATTGAAAATGGGAATGGATGCTTACTCGGATTTCACTTGTGAGGAAGGCATTTTGGTAGCAGAGGTGGGCCGGCGCTTTCAAGATGATGATGAGAGCATCTAAATAAGTCAGCATTGAATGGCTAAATTGAGTATACATGAGAGAAGTTTGAGGTTGTTTGAAACAGTTTAGAACCATCATACGAGAAGGTTTGGAAGAATCAGAAAGTTGGTTCCTTGATTCTCCGAAATCATCTAAAACAATGCAATTGTGGGAAATGTCCTAGGGCAACTAAATTCATTGTCTGAGAACGAATAGAGGAACCAGGAAAGCAACTTCCCAATCATTTAAAATGCTCTCATACAATGCTTGAAGTTGCAGGTGGTTCCGGTTTTACGGAGTTAGGGAGGATTCTTACATTTGATGTGCTTGCATTTTTGACCTCGGGTTCTCTGTATTTTGTCAGAGTGGAATCATGGGAAAACAACGAGAAGAAGAAACTTACAGCATCCATACACTCGCATGTTGGCTCCCTACCAATAGTGACCTTGTAAATATTACCAGTACTACCAGCAATATCATACTTCTCCGTGGGACTTCCATATCTGTCTTGGCTCTTCTGTCTATCAAGCATAAATAGCCGTTCCTTTCGAACCTTGGCCAACTTTCTCTTGTACTCGTCGTCTGGAGCAGAAACCCATGGTTTTGCACGCCACTCACCACTTTCATCGGCTGGGTCATCTTCCATTGCGAGTTCATCTTGCAAGATGGGGTCATTCTCATCAAATGCTTCAGCGTGGACTCTCTTCTTATTCTTCTTGCCGGCCTCGGGGTTTAGGTCGTTGGCTTCAAGGCGGTCGATCAATGTTGACTTGTTGCCGGATACAAAGAGATCACGACGGGTGAGCTCTGCCTTGAGATCCGCCATCTAAACAAAGATCAGTACGCGCCATGGGAGGGTTGCTGGATTTGAGACGAGATCACGGGGTGCTGGTAACGGAGAGGGTGGTTTCCTTACGGAATTGGAATGGTAATCTGAGCCTTGTGGTTCAGGGGCTTGTTCTTGAACTTCCAATGGCTCTTTTTCCTCCTCCGCATCTTCGCCATCATCCTCAACGAGACGCGCGATTAATACCTTCTTGGTTCCCTTGACAAGAAGACCACGACTGACGAGCTCGGCCTTCAGGTCGGCGACGGTCAGACCGGACCAAGTTTGTTCAGACATGGTGGGTGAGTTCGTCGACAACAGGCGTTGCTCAATTGGAAGAAACCGAGTGCGAAGGATTCTTGAGAAGAGAAGAAATCTACCTAGTACCTAGTCGCGCCTGTGGAGATGGCAGGGTCGCGACTTAGCGAACAAGAGATAGCTGGAGGAATCGAACTTGAAAGACAACCAAAGAGAAATGGGCGGATGCGGCGCAATGCCACGATTGAGGTTGTCGTCAAGTGAGAGGATGAGAGAACTCGAAAACTGGATTGAGGTTTTATTTCAGTTGTGGTCGAAGTTTGTTCCTTCTGTCAGTTTCAGGCACATGACGAATGCAAGGAGGGTAGCGAAATAGGCAGCCACGCGAAACTAACGCCAAAGCACGTGCCATTTTAGGCAGCAAGCTTAGTCATTATTCATCCGGACTTCCTCGCCTCGCCTCGCCTTTGAAGAATCCCTCGTCCAACTCAACTCAACGACTAACTTGACATAAAAATGGAGTGCCCCGAGATGACAAGCTTCATGCTGAAGAATGACCAACATGTAATCTCTCGGAAATCGAATACCAACAAGGTCGCAGAAGATGCTAGATAGAGTCGCATCTGCGTGCGATGATTAGCCGGAATCTTGTTGGAGGCTGAAGAAATATTGATTCCGTCAATCATACTCTACCACACCAACAAGTACGTACAAGAAAAAGGCGTAGAATACGACCTTCCATTTGTGCATTTTCTCCTTAAAATAACACTGGTGAAGGGGAACATGATAAATGGTCGAGTGACCAGACTTTTCCTGCTGACCATCGTCATGTCTTCTTCTTGTTGGCGAAGTTCTTGAAGGAGGTTATAAACTCCCGTAGCTTCTGTTTGCTTGTGTCTTGGAATTTACCGTACAGCTTGAGTTTGCTTTCTCTACTATCACGAATCTCCAAAATCAATCTATCAAATATGTTGTTCCAGCTAGGAATTCTCATACTAGGGAGAATCTCACCTGCTTGTGGCCAGCTCATCTCAGCAAAAGCAGATGCTTCAGTCATCAATGCAGTAAGCTTCCTCATATATCCTTCATAGCACTACTAACAAACTCAAGTGTAACACTTTCTCCCACCAATTTCCTGCCAAAATCTCATTCCCCGGAAACGATTCATTCGTTGAGACTGTATCATCCTACTACACCCTCCAAGAGCAGTCAATCCAACCATACTGCATCATCTCCCCCAACTCCACCCAAGATGTATCTGAGATTCTCAAAACAATCACTTCTCGCCAGGCAAAATTTGCCGTCAAATCCGGTGGTCATATGATGAACGCCGGAGCTGCAAATATCGAGTCTGGTATTGTCATTGATCTCCGTTCTATGAGAACTATTACTGCTAAAGCTATGTATATGGGATCAGAAAGTGCGACTATTGTAAGTATAGGTGCGGGCGCGAGATGGGGAGAGGTATATTCCTATCTTGACCCTTTGAAACTTGCGACTATGGGTGGACGAGTTTCCGATATTGGAGTTGCTGGATTGACACTTGGTGGTAGACCTCCCCTCCTCCTTCTTTCCCTAGTTCACAAGACTGATTTACTGATTTCCGAATAGGCGGAATATCCTTCTTCAGCCAACAAAGAGGATGGGTCTCAGAAAATGTTCACCTTTTCGAAATCGTCCTCGCATCAGGTGACATTATCAAAGCCTCCGCAAAATCCCATCCCGATCTTTTCCAAGCTCTCAAAGGCGGTTCCAACAATTTCGGTATCGTAACTCGTATAGACACCCTCGGCTGGGTACAAGAAGATTATCTAGGAGGTTCAATAGTCTCCCCAACTTCAACCACCTCTGCCCAACTCCAAGGCTTCGCGAAACTCCTCGAGGCGAAAGATCCTTATGCAGCAACAATATTGAGTTTCGGCTGGATATCTGCTAGCAACAGTACGTTCGTGAACACCCAATTAGCATACACCAAGCCGGGAGTCACCACACCAGAAGTCTTCAACCCGTTTGTGGAGGCGGCGCCGCAATTTGTTAATACGATGCGGGTGGCGAATTCTTCTGCCTTTGCGGGGGAAGCGTGGGCTAGCTTTCCGAGGGATAACAGATACCAATGGGCAACAACAACATTCATCTCCTCCCTCCCCCTCATCCAAAAATCTCATGCCCTCTGGCTCGCCTCAGTCCCCTCCGTGGCCCAAATCCCAAATCTCTCATGGTTAATCTCCCTCCAACCACTCCCACCAAACCTCTCAAACTCAACACATCTCGGCCTTCCACCTTCCTCTTCCACACCACTAGTTCTCGTAAATATCGGCTACAACTGGATAGACGTACAATATGATGATCTCCTCGCTAGAACTGCGACAAAACTTGTTGCTGATATTGAGACGGAAGCTAAGAGGGAGGGAGTGTATGTGGGATATAAGTATTTGAATTATGCTACTAGTTGGCAGGATCCTCTGTCGAGCTATGGGGAGAGGAACTTGGCGGGCTTGAGGGAGGTGAGTAGGAGGTATGATCCGAAGGGTGTTTTTCAGAGTCTTTGTCCGGGGGGATTTAAGATTTCGAAGGCTGGTAGTGGAGTTTGAAGGAGGGGGAGAAGTTCTGGCGAACTCGCATTGTTTACTGGAATGCTACCCAAAATAGACGGGTCAAGTTAATAGATTATCTGAAAAGCTGCGGGGTCATTGGGTCTACTTTATTGCGTTCTCTAAATTCTTTTGGTCTTTTATTTTGGTTTTTCGGAAAGGGGTATTACTGAGAAGAGAAAGTGGGTTTGGCGAACCAATGACCAGAATGGAACGGGGTGCTACTTGTTTGTGAGTTGAGACGATTTCTCCGGGTCTTTCTCTCCTTCAACCCCCTCCTTAACAAATAACTCGTGGAAGGACCTATTTCGATAGCCACGTGACTATTTATTAACCTTCTCATATCGAGTTTTAGGATGAGATCAACCCTAAAAAAATTTCTCACTAACATTACACTTGTTGATATATAATTCGTATTTTCCAAAAGTTACTTTCTATTTTTAGATCTCTTCATAGGTCACATGATCCATTCCACTTCTCCTTTTCCCAGCGGGAATTTCCGAAATCCATTAACTTCACGACTCGAGAGGAAAAACTTCAACAGCACCTAACAATTCTAAGTGCGCGCCACTCCGAGCAGATGGACATTTCAATGCCTCGGTGGAAGAAAATATTGTGGAGAAACTTATATTTTGCGGTTGAGGGCATTCGCAAATAGATTTCTCTATTCAGACACGATTCGAACCTCCGGAAATGCGACGATGAGCACATCTCCCGTCAATGAAAATTCACAGAGTTGGGGGAGAAACTGAACGATTTTAAAATGAAGTGGAAATGTTTACAATATATTCAAACACCTTCAAAGGATCAACAGACTCGTCACCCCAACCCAAACCCCTGGGTACCCGCGAATTAAGGTTGTAGAAATCCCCACATTGAAAACGGGGTGGTTCTAAAAACAACTCGTTTTCACTGGATATCAGACGAATGCCACGAAACAGAACTGTTCATCTTGAGGGAAACGCAGGACCACTGCGCATCTGATTCGTGGTCTGCTCAAAAAGTGGACTGGCCTCAAAGATTTTCTAGACCTTCGTCACCCGGGGTACGTGTTCTCGGCAATATATATGGGGCAAATAGGCGATGCAAATTCATGCAAAACACCAATGGCCGAGGATGTTTCTGGACTTTTTGGTAAGGTCGTTCGTTTCAAGCTTTATTTTTTACAGTCCACGTCCAGTCCACGTCCAGTGGACTGTGGATTGTGAGCCGCAGCTCTTACTTCGGGAAATTTATTCATCATCTTTTGGGCTTCGCTTAATATGGATGAGGGGTGGACTATTGGTTGATGGGATTTGATGTGGGGGGGAAACCACGCTGTGAGGACGAATTCATGGGGACTTGCGATGAGCCTCATTCCGAGATAGGGAATTGGAGATTGGGGGTGAGGTGGAGATGGTAAGATATATACTTGTGTACTTTCTCTTCATTCTAATTTTTATCATCACCATCTTCATCTCTACCACTCCCCAACACTCTCTCACTCTTCACTTCTATTCTCTTGATCTATCTTTTTATCTCTACTTCTTTCTTTCCGATTTCGGTCTCTCATATATCACATTCAATATGAAGTTCTCATCCTGCCTCCTCTCTTCAGTGGTCCTTGCCGCCTCCACTCTCGCAGCTCCATCTCCTCGATTAACTCAGCGCATGCAAAGACGAGCAGCAGGAGCAAGAGAACATCAAGGATCTGCTATGATCACCCGGGAGTCAACCAACTCAAAATCCAAAACCAACGCCTCATCAGGAAACAGCACAGTCCAATACAGCACCAACTGGTCTGGAGCCGTCATCTCAGAACCCCCAACAGGCGAGACTTTCAACGAAGTATCCGGTACCATCACAGTCCCTACACCAGCAATTCCATCAGGCGTTTCTGCAACAGATGGAGAATACGCAGCGAGTATTTGGGTGGGAATTGATGGAAGTACATACAGCACTGCTATTTTACAAACCGGTATCGATGTCACAGTCGATACTTCAGGAAAGGCATCATACAGCGCTTGGTACGAGTGGTACCCAGACTACGCCTATGATTTTACCCTCGAGATGTCTGCGGGAGATGTAATTTCCATGTATGTCAACGCAACAACCACCACCACTGGAAGCGCAACAGTCGAGAACCTCACAACTGGTAAAACCGCAACCATCCAGATCACATCTACATCTGCATTGGGTGGTGAGAACGCAGAATGGATCGTCGAGGATTTCGAGCAGAACAGCGAATTGGTCGCCTTCGCCGACTTTGGTGATGTTACTTTTACCGATTGCGTTGCGCGAACTGATAAATCCTCTGAGGGTATCTCGACCGCTACCATCATGGCAATCCAAGATACCGATGGAGATGTTTTGACCGAGGCTACGACCGTTTCCGAGAATTCCTTCTCAGTTTCTTATACTACTTCTTCTGCTGGATCTGCGACTACTAGCAGCACCGGCAACAGCGGATCGAACACTGGAGCTGGAGGAAAGGGCGGCAAGGGAGGGAAGGGGAATGGTTCTTCTTTTCGTAGATGGCTCATCGACGCTCTCCCAATCTCGTGGTAGAGGGCTTTTCTGGTTTCTTTTGTTTTGGTGGGTGTCTTTGAGTTTTTAGCGGCATAGCATAGCATAGCATAGCATTTTTCTTTTCATGAATCAATGATATCCATTTTCAGTTTAGTTCATTTCTGACTGCCATATAGTCAGTCCGTGATCAATCGTGACACAACTTGTTCATTGTGATCCTCTTGATAGTTTGAAGCACCTCCATAGAATACTTGTTTTCTAGCCCTGGAATTATGCCGGGCGTATTAAAAATAATCACTAACGAGGAAAGAAAATCCACAACGTTTTCCCCGTTGTCAAGTCGAGTAGTCACATGCTTTATGCGCCAGCCGATAAGGGGCCCTATCACGTTTTATTTTGTGTAAGTTGAGTTCGACGTCGTCAGTAAACCATCAATCACCAAGTAAATTGTTTAGGTTTTGAGGGCCAGAAGCAGAGTTGCAGATAAGCTACCAAAGGTTGAGTAAACTTGGGAAATTACTTGGCGGAATCGAAGTGGTGAGTGAACCATCAAATGTCGCGTAAGCTAGAGAGAAATATCGGATAATCTACTAGTTGACAGATAATCTATTAGTTGACAAATAATCTATCAGTTGGCGGTCAATCTATCAGTTGGCAGGTAAGCTCGCAAATTGTTAAGTTGCTCAAGATGGATTTTGGGGCCAAAAAGTGAGGTGCGGGCAAGCCATGGGTTAGCCATGGCTGCGACATTAGTAACCCAAGAGCAAGCCACGAGTAAGCCACGGTTATGTTACGGGTTAGCCATAAGTAAGCTATGGGTAAGCTATGAGAAACTTGGGGGCCAAAATTAGAACGAGTAAGGTACCATGGTCGGGCGATAGAAACCTGTTGATAGTAAGCTAGTAATGCTGCAAGTAAGCCAACAATTACGAGGTAATCTACACTTGGCATTTTGGCCCCCAGAAATCAGTACTGCGTAACCTGACAAGTACAGGTAAGCTGCACAAAATTTTGGGGGCCAAAGAAAGTCACGAGGACGCCATCCGATTCGAGTACGTCGGACACAAAGATCAAGATTTAAGAACCAAAGTTTCAGACTGAACTTGCTCAAATAGACCCACTTATTAGTTCCCTATCATACTTGAACCCCTCTTTCTCCTTCTCACTTCTCCCCATTGCCTTCCCATGCAGGTACAACTGGCGGGTCAAAACTAAGCTTTGAACCAAGAGTCCCCTCATACGTGCAATTTGTAAGATCGGTACTAAAAATCTGGCCCAACTGCCAAGTAGGATTCTGCCAATAATATCTCTTGCACTGAAACGTGATATTCCTATTTCCTAGACCCATATATGCCTCGCTATTTGTGGTCAGTACCTTATTATAACGAAAACAGTGGGACAAATAGAATGAGAGAAACAAACCTAACGCCCCCTTCTAAACACGACCAAGTAGGAACCAACGTTACAATTCCAAGGCCTTCAGACCCTACAAGTCCTCTAGCATCGAACTGAAAGTTTTCTTGGTATACAGTGCCGTTCTTGAGATAAGAACACCAATGTCCTTGGCTCCCGTCGAAAGAAGTCGTCCCGTCGGGTCGAAGTGGTTCTTCATCTGAGCAATAGATAGAGTAAGAAGTCGCTGAATTAATGAGATCGAAACTGATTTGCTCTTGTGCCGAGGCTATGTGGGCTGGTGTTGAGAAGATTGTTGATCGTTGGTAATAAAGGGAAGTATATGTGAAGACTGTGGTGGAGGGACATGCGAAGAGAGGTGTCGTGCGGGGAGCGAGGAGGCTCGGGGGTGTTGGAGATGAGTGGGGGTGAGCCAAAGCAAAGGGGAGTAAGTGGAGGAGGTGGGTGAGTTTTTGCATTGTGGTGTGTGGAACTTCTTGGTGTTGTGGGGAAAATTTGTTGTTATAAATCTCTAGCGAGGGGCCGAGAGAGACGAATTGTTATATAGATTCGAACCCTCTCTGATATCCATCGAAAATTTACGCTATCACACCTACAAAATGTCATCCTCGTATCCAACTATTTCAACGTTCATGTTACATGCATCAACCACCCAATCACTCATCTTTGTGTAACACCCACTACGTTACAATTCTTCTCACACGACCAAATCTCGTGCTTCTGTTGAGGCTAAACTTTCCTGCATCGTGTAATATGCACCCCTTCGGGAGTTTTCTCGCGTGCGTGAGCAGGTTGTCGTAAGTGAAGAGATACAAGATTCCAGTGTTACATTAAGTCTTTCTTCTTTCGAATTGTGACAGAGATGGACATCAATCACGAAAAGTCTTTTGTGGGCTTAAGCGAGTGGCTATTGTCCGACAGTGCTGCTAAGTCAAGCTTTCAACCTCTAGTCCCATTTTTTCGCGTATGCCATACCCTCAAAAGCTGAGTCAAATAATAACTAGTCAAAAATAAAACCCCTCCAGGAATTCTTTCATTCAGATATTTTATGCATCAAACAATAACATTCTTCTTTGCTATTGAAGAATACAAAAGTTCAGTTCTTACTGAGAACAATAAGATGTGTTAACAAAGGAGTTCCTTCAACCTCTTGTAATACAATAAAATGAGTTTAAGCTAAAAAAGATGTCTAGAACAACAGTGAAAGTGGTGTCTATAAATAATGGTGGAATTCAAGTTCATGCGATAAATTTTCGAGTATCTAATTGTTCAGCTAGTACTATTACATTACTTCAATTTTCAACACAGTCTGCCTCTAAACATTACAATCGCACGATGGAGCAAGGACCTAAGCGTACAAGAAAATCAAGAGGCAGTATCCCTCAAATTCGCTAGACCTCAGACCTAAATTTCTTTTTCTGGACTTTGGCCGAAGAGCTGGGAAGCGAGCCTGATGCACTCTGGACACGCGTGGCAGATGAAGTAGATAGGAAGCATATAGTAGTAGCTATAACACTGAAGTACATAGTAACTCGCGCATCGATCAGTCTGTATTTAGTACCTACAACTGCGCGATGCCTCACTACTGACGGTATTGCTGAAGTTTACGAAGCCGAGCGAGAAAGGAGAATTAAAACTGGGCGGCCTTTATTTGCAAGGCCAAGATTAAATAGAGAACCACGGATGCAAGGCCTTACTGTGAACTGGACTCCGGAACTATGCTTTGTGCTCTGGTCTTTTGTTGAAGGGGGCAAGAAGGCTTCTTCAACGATGACCGCTGCCAATTGGCAAAAAGCCTCAGAAAGGATCAACGCTGAATTAGATAGATTGGGTGTATCTTCTGCTAGAACAACCTCAAGATCGTGTAGGAGTACTCACGAACGACTAGTTGCCGGCGCATAGAGGCTTGCACAATTCCTTCAAGCGAATCAAATTGATGAAAAAGACGAAGCTGCAGAGCATTTAGTTCTAGCTAACCAAAGCACTGAAAATGCACCAGACTACCCGGAAACTGTAAACGAAGACTCGGAAGAGTTCCTAGAAGTAGAATCACTTCCCCTAGCTCTGGACTCTCAAGTTGGATAACCTCTCACAGGAGTTCCAGGTTGCGGGAATCTACTTCCTCTGCAACGATGAGCTAAATGCACAGAAACATGCACAGAAACATAGTATTCCAAAAACAGAATCCGAACACAATGCATCTTAAATACCAAAGAAGGAAGATAGGTACGAGAGGTCTCACCCTATAAATAAACACAAACTGTTCCTCTTTACTCAATTTCAATGGACCACTTTCAACAATAAATAGATCACAAATCGTACATAGAGACTGGCAAACAGCCAATTCTCAACTTATGTTTTGAAAAAACTGGTACTAACAGAGATAGTGAGAGGAATATAATATCCCTTTGGCTGTCTGGTTTTTTCGCTTGCTTATCATCGTGCTTGCCAACTGCCCCCAGCAATTGAAGCTTAACTTACTCTCGTTCCTCTATACTATCTAAAGGGCGAAGAAAAGAGAAAGGCAAAACAATATAATATTTTGAAAAGGGAGAAAAGAATCTCATAAGGTAAGATTAGAGGGCGTCTTTTCGAACTTCCCCCTTGGAACCCAGGAAATGTCTCCCGGACTCTCCATATGCGAGTAAAGGAGAGAGTCACTTGCTGGAGTGAAAAATTTCGTATTGTTGTAGCTGCTCATCAATCCACCCGCCTGAGGATGAGACATTAGTAAGGCTTGGAATGTATACAAAACCAACAAAGCCATACCACAGTCCACATAACGCACCCTCTCGAAATGCTTTAACACAAGCTCAGTCACAGGCAAGTACATATGATGGCCCGTCAAGGAAATCCATCCCACGGACTGAACAATGAAACCAGTCGGAAAGCTTTGGCGCAAGTCAAGACCTGGCAGGTGAATGTGATGGCACGCCATGCAAGTTCATTTCACGCTCCAAACAACGCATCCCTCCAGAATGCTTTAGCTCCCATAATTCTTAACCAAGTAGACTAGTATGCTTTCACAGCAGAACCTAGATATCAAGAACCTGTAAGCAATGGATTCCGGTTGGGATTAATTGTTTTCGCAAGCACCTGATTTTTCACCCATATAATAAAGCTAGGTGATTTCCAGCTGCTTAACTAATTTCAAGTGAGCAGTCATAAAATTTCCTTTCTTCTATAGGCGAATTGTTGAAACTGCTCTTCCAAAATTTTAGTTTCTTCTATATTATCTTCTCAATTACTTATTTCATTTCCCTTTCAAAACCACTTTTCCTAGTTTCCTAGTCTCTATTCTCCGCAAATTTCCAGTAGCAACACGATTATAGTTAATTAAAATCTCAACTTATAGTAACCTGATGTACAGTTTTCTCGAGATTCCATTCTTTTAAGTATTGGTTGTTCGACATTCAAATGGTCTCCAAGAATGGATGAGGGAAAGGGCTAGCGAAGCTAGCTCGCGATGGACATGAAAAGTGGGAAGTAAATACTTCAGGTTCGCCGTTGTTCAAGTTTTACAGCGCACTTCAAGCAAGTTGACATAGGTGTTTACTCTCGACTGTTTCAGTAATCAACTTAATTTTCTTGGACAGTAGAGCGATAGGTTATTTATATACCGCCCCTTTTAAGGTCCACCGCAAGGTTGGTTGCTCTTTTGGGAGAGGTTTGCCATTGGTCTTTGTTTATATACCAAGTCTTTCTAGATAGATGATTAAACCTATTGATCATGCTCTATAAAAATCTTGGTTTGACTTTCCTAAGCTCTTTTCTCTTGGGCACCATCATATTTGCACCCCTGCCAATTAAATCAACCCCACATTTCTTATCGCAAACTTGGTGACGCGTAACTTCAGACCGCCAAAAGAAACACCAACATCATCACGATGATGAATTCTTTCCTTGACGGTTCTTCCGGTCGTGCAGATCGCGAATACCAGTATGCGGACCCTTAGTACCGTGATCGCATTTGCCAACTTGCTCGCGGGCATTGGCGGAATTCTCCAAAAACCACTCCACGAGGAAGATCCAACCAGCCACCAGAGGGCTTCCAGCAGCTGGGACTTCAACTTCTCTTCCCCTGCTCCCCATTACTTTGCATCTGTATACGCACTTCTTCAAGAATGGCCGAATACCTTCTTCCCGAATGGCCATAGTATCGTTCCTTGCGAGCTCCCTCCTCTTACGAATATTTATCACGGCCGGCGAGACGATGAAGCACCTCCAAGCCCAGAATGGTTCGCATTCGATATGGGTATGGCATACGGGATTATGGGAGGAAGCAGAAACTCTCATATGAGTATTTACCAAACAACAAGAAGGGCGAGATGTATATATTTCGATGGGGAATCCGCGACTTTGTTTGGAGCCGGACAAATGGACACTCAGATGCTACATATATACGGAAACACGAGCGGGCCTACACGGGGAGGGTTTGGCTTGTGGGAAGAATACGCAAGGGCTACTGGACTTTGTAAATGGCTGGATGAAGCTGGTCTTGGTGGACCTGGTGGATACGAGGGAATTGTGAGAATGAATGCTGGTTTCGAGATGATATGGTGCAATTTCACGAGCCCTTCGATCCGATTGATATCGCGGCTGAATGTTACTGCACCGCTTCTTGAGCCCCCGGAGGATGATGTTCCAATTGATTCGACTAACTCGGAGCCCTCTTATGTACCTCTCCCTCCTTCACCAACACGCACCGACATAGCAACAGATCCATCGGACCCTCCCTTTCCACCAGTCACGGGCAGCGAATGCCTTACACGCGAGCCATTTTGGAATACACAAGCATGGAACTGGTTCGTTGCCGGCACAGCACATTATGGGTCATCAGGCGAAGGGGCTGGCCGTGGGGAGAGTAGAGTCAAAATAAGCCATAGTTGTGGTTTTTTGAGTTACTACTCGCCCAAATTTCTCCAACCAACAGAGATAACGCTCAATCTCACTGATGATGGTCGTTGGCTGGGCCCCGGAAAGAATTTTGCGGGGAAAAAAGACCGCATGAATGCCCTCAATTCTCTCACTCGTCGACGAAGGCACCATACCTTGCAATCCGTAAGCCCCAGAGAAGCAACTATTATGCGAGAAGATTCGGAGCGTGTGTTGAGAAGTCTCATTTCTTCAAACGCAGAAGTAGAGTGTAGTGGTATTGACTGGGTTTTGTTGACTAACGAGATTGTCCAGACCTATGCCTCCGCTTTATTGATTTTCAAGAGGACCTTGTACGAATTCGAGGAAGTGTCTAGCAACAAAACAGCTCTCCAAAAATGGATGGCTTTAGTTCGAGACAAGAGTCACACTTTTCTCCTCCCGTTTCTTGAGTATCCGTCGGATAACAAGAAAGAGGGTTGGGAACGGGGATCACGTCTTTACAATGATACCTACTCGCGATGCAAATATCAAAGTACTCGGTTACTGGCTCCAGAAATAGGAATTCCTCTCAGTGAGGAGGAACAAGTACTGAAATGGGCAGTAGAGGAGACCACTGGCGCAATATGTTCTGTGTTAGTGGAAACTGGTTTGCAAATCGAAAGC
>LLCD01000625.1:0-16265 GCA_001414355.1 Hymenoscyphus salicellus
GGCGTAAGTATAAAACGCTTAGAGTGATAAATATTTACTCTAACAAGACCCCCGCTAGAAAGTAAGCCAGGGGTAGATTTCGAATACTTGTGAACGCGACCTTAGCTCTATTAGGTAACAACAGCGTCAAGTTTCGGCTGTAAGACTTAATATATTTATGCGTGGTCAGACAATAAATACCGTTCGTACAACCATAAAGCAACCAAGAAATCATGAATTAATTAACCGGTAACACAACACTTGCTAGGGACCTAGGGTTCTATTCCGCATAATGCCGTCAATCTATCCACACCCCTAGGTTTTGTAAGCCACCTGCAGCCCAAAAGCTGTTTAAAGGTACGGCATACGATCTTATAAACTTTATATTTTTGGCATCTATTCCAATCAGTTTAATCGTTAGTCTCTTCGATCTGAAAAAAATATTCACCATGAGCACCGAAGATACCAACAACTCAGAATCCGCGACGGAACCCAAATTAACACAAGAAGACCAAGATCTACCCATCGTCAGTAGTGTGACCCAAGAAGGCCGACAACTACAAGGCGTCAAATGGGTCCTCGCAATCATTTCCGTCCTAACATCAACTTTCCTCTTCGGCCTCGATACCACGATAGTAGCAGATATCCAACCCGCCATCGTGGGCGAATTCGACTCCTTAGATCGGTTACCTTGGATTTCGGTCGCTTTTTTGTTGTTGTCTGCTAGTACTACTTTGTTTTGGTATGGGTTATGCTTTCCGATTCGATATTTCATGCTAAGATTTAAAAAGGGGACAGGTATACGGCCAATATAATACGAAATATCTCTATATCACCTGTGTTGTCATTTTCGAAATCGGAAGCGTGGTCTGTGGTGCGGCGCCGAATATCAGTAGTTTGATTATTGGGAGGGCGATATGTGGACTTGGGGGGACGGGGATGTATACTGGTGCTTTGACGTTATTGTCTATGTTACCTGCTCCGCATGAGAGGTCGATATATATTGGGTTGACTGGTTTGGTCTGGGTAAGCTCACATTATCATATCTTTTAATCATTTCTGG
Organism: Hymenoscyphus salicellus; assembly: GCA_001414355.1. NCBI lineage: Eukaryota > Fungi > Ascomycota > Leotiomycetes > Helotiales > Helotiaceae > Hymenoscyphus > Hymenoscyphus salicellus. The sequence goes on from LLCD01000625.1 coordinate 1,043, forward strand.
TTGCTGGCTGTTGGTTGCTGATTCGCAACTTTTTAGGGAACAGGAATGCTCCTCGGCCCAATTATCGGTGGAGCATTTACGTCCAGTTCCGCGGGCTGGCGATGGGGACTTTATCTCAATGTCTGCGTCGCAGCACTCTACGCGCCGGTATACATTTTTATACTTCCTGGCATGGAACCGAGACCTGGTGCAACATGGCGGGAACGAATCGTGGAAATTGATATCATCGGTACCGTTCTCCTGACTGGTGCGTACCTCGCTGCTCTAATGGCCATCCAGTTTGGCGGTGTCGTCTATGCATGGGGAAGCGGTCGAATAGTCGCCTTATTCGTCGTTGGATTTCTACTTGGTGTCATTTTCTTGGTCCAACAAGCGCGGAGTCTTGGAACTACACCGAGTAGAAGGGCATTCCCACTTCAGTTTTTTAGGAGGAAGTCTTTGAGTCTTATTTTTCTGTTGGAGGCTTGTGCTTCTTCTCTTTTGTTTGTCCCTGTCTATTTCATCCCTCTCTACTTCCAATTCGTGAAGAGCGATTCGGCTATCAAAGCAGGCGTTAGATTGGTACCTCTTATTGTGTTTATGGTTGTTGCTATTGTTCTTAATGGTGTCGTTATGTCTCTTCATGGTCGATATATGCCATGGTTTTTAATGGGTGGGATTTTAGGTCTTGTTGGGAGTGCACTTCTTTTTACGGTCGATGTTGAAACTAGTGTGGCGAAGATATATGGGTACTCGATACTTGTTGGAGCTGGGTCGGGGTGTTTTTTGCAATTGCCATTTTCGGTTGTGCAGAGTCTTGTGGCACCAGAGGATATTCCCAAGGCGATTGGATTTGTTACTTTTGCACAGTTGAGTGCGCCGAGTTTTGTGCTGGCTGTTGTTAATGCGGTGTTTCTGAATGAGGCTGCGAACAATATTACGAAATTTGTTAGCGAGATTCCGAAAACTACTGTTGTTTCAATTCTTTCGGGGGTTGGTTCTTCTGCTTTTGACCATCTCGGCAAAGCGTCTCAAGAGTTGGTTCTCCGGTATATTGTTGGTGGGCTGAGTAAAGGGTATATCGTGGCAATGACATCAAGTGGATTAGCTGTGTGTATTTCCCTCTTCTTGAAGAGAGGCAAGATGTTTGAGAATCAAAAATAAGGGTTGGGCCAAAGAGTGTTGTGTATGAGGAGGGGTAAAGGTGGAATAATAGAACAAATACAATGAGGCAAAAACATGATCTGGCAGCATAGATGTATTATTAAGCTGAGTGCAAACAAAAATCCGCACTTTCCCTCCCTTCAATTCAAAGGAAACCATTGGTTGAATTTTCCAAATGGATCATATTGTCGTTTGAGTTGCTTTAGCCGTGCCACGTTATCTCCATAAACAGTTTGAAGAGGCTCATCACCAAATGCAAAGTTGATGTACCTATTGGGCGATGATAAGTTAGATGAATTCTCTCACCGTTGTTTCCGGTATTCACTTACGTGCTATTTTGTGCAAGTCCATCCGTCGATCTCCAAAGGTCTCTAATGCTTGCTCCGAAGGCTGTGGCTTTATCATCTTTGCTAGGATCGGTGTACCAATTATTGACCAATGAAGTATACCTGATCTTGGACCGGAATGAGTATGACGAGGATGAATCCGGAACTTTGAGGGCAGAAACTTGAGAGTAACATTCCACGAAAATTGCTGCCTGGGCTACTGCGGGGTCTTTGATGTATTCAACATATTTGTTCCATATCACTCTCCAGGTCGAGGGAACTAATTGTGCCATTCCGGCTCCATATGATGGTTTTCGACCTCCTTTTAGACATAAAGGATCGTTGGCAGCATTTGCTTGGAGATAGGGGAATTGCTGCATTTGATTGGCGACAGGACCGATGTCCAGGATTGACTTGAAAGCTGCTTGTCCTTCTGCAGCAGTTCCGACATAGAATGGTGAAATGAGGACCGTCGGAGTAAAGTCTGGAGCACCAGAATTTACGAAGTAAAGGAAAATCGACATCGGAGCCAGTAGCTTTAGGTTGTTGATCGTTTCGACGAGTTTCTCAATCTTGTCTTCGGTAAATACGAGCGTTCCGGTCCAAACACTGCGGTCAGATTTGGGATATGCTTTGATGGTTGCCGAAGTGACGATTCCAAAGTTGGGACCCGCGCCACGGATGGCCCACCAGAGATCCTCATCACTCTTGTCGATTGTTTGGAGTCGTCCATCAGCAGTGACAAGGTTGACCGAAACGAGATTGTCCACTCCAAGACCATATACACCTTGGAAGTGACCTATTCCTCCACCGAGAATAGCACCAAGTGCTCCAACACAATTGCAATTGCCAGTTGGAACTTGTGCGCCATTAGCATCCGCCACTGCAACCACTTCAGATATTATACTTCCTCCTCCGATTGTAACGGTAGCTTGGCGAGCGGCGGAGTTTTGTTTGTAGGTAACGGTGTTTAAGCCGCGGAGGTTGATGAGCACATCTTTTTGTCCGATGTGAAATGTTGTGGCCCATCCGTGAGATCCACTCTGAGCGAGAAAGGTAAGTCTGTGGTCGAGGCAGAATTTAACCTATTGATCGAAAGTTTAGCTTTGGTTTGTGGGGGCAATGGAATGATAGATGGGAGACGTAGAGCTTTCTTACTGTTGCGGCAACATCGCTCTCAGTCGCGACATTGACGATTGTTCCTGGCTTGGGGGCCGCATAATCACTCCATCTCGGGGCAGAAGAAGTGTTGTGGGAAATGGTAGCTTGCGGGGAGAGCAATGATTTCAATCCCACATCGATGTTGACAGGAGAAGAAGACGCTTGTAGAGAGACATCCATTGTGTCTTGGGCGCTGACTTTGCTGCTGCAGAGTAGGAACGCCCAAAAGGCGAGCAACAGCATATTGATAGGAGGAGCCTTGAGCAACATTGCTTAATGATTGATGATTCACTTGCTTGTCTGCGAGTCTGCTGCACCGAATCCACGAATCGACGAGTGCATGCGCCAAGGGTTGGTTTGGAAATAATAGGAACACAAGAGTGCTGCACGCTGAATGCTGGCCCTCGTAGGGTCCGATACTTTATATCACTCAACAATTCCATTCCAGATTCATCTCGTTTCCTTCCAGTTGATAATGGTTGCCATCTCTCGCCAAGTACTCATTGAAAATCCACATTCCTGCCGTCCCTAACCCTCAAAATAACAACGTGGCGCATGTGGCATTGGCGTGTTTATCTTCCCGTGCCACACCTGACGGGGGAGGCTCTGGGGAGCTGAGAAAGCTTCTTCCGCTTTTGATTCATGGAAAGAAAATGCTTATTGGTACCTGACGCAATCTCGGTTGCTTGTGGAAATAATTCTCGACTTCTTTGATGAATTAGTGCATGTAATGAGAGGGTACGGGAAAGGTAGAATGCCAATGGGATAGTCCTTCCCCTGATATGGCGCAATGCAAAGGGGTAGGAAGGCAAGCTGACCGGGAAAATTCCATCCCAGCCCTATCCACGACGAGAACTCTGAACTACGAAGTGTTTGCCCTTTGTGCTGTACCTTTGGCTCTTACCTTTCGTCTTACCTTTCGAAACCAGGTTTCTGGTTATGGCTTCCTATCTCGGCAAGTATCTTCATTCTTTGTCTACCAAGTTCCTCATCGCTACACAAGAATGACAGGAAATAGCGGGGTTTGTTCCGCGATCGGGAACCCATTGATTTTGCGCCATACGCCAACAGACATCTCGTGCGAACAAGTAGTGAGCTAGGCGTTGACACTCGTTCTTATAAGGTCGTTGACATGGAAAACTAATCGAACGCAGGTCTCCTATAAAATTCTAACCTTGGCAATCAAAGCAACGCCTCATACGCTGAAGCCCATCGATAAACTTCGATTCATAGATCTGGTTTTTTGGCTGAAGTTTGCTCCCTCTCGTGTGTTGAAGAGAAATGACGAGCGCACTATTGAATCCCCAAGCAATGCAACCACCTCACCTACTGTGGCTTGACTTCGTTGTCACTCGCCATCCAGACCGACTGATTGCAGTAAATTCCCCAAATATTGAAGCCAGTTTTGAAAACGAATACACCAAAACAGCAGGAAATGCTAGATATATGGAGGCCAGTGTCGACTAAGCGAGATTCTGATGAAAGTATTTGGAAACTCATCGACCAAGGCTACTGGCTGCAAGTGATGGTGAAGCGAGGGTTAGACCTAGACTAAGTTGTCTCGGAAAGCATAGAAGAGTGTTGGTGGTGTTGGTGGTGTTGGTGTTTGTGTAAATAAATGGATACGGGAAGTATATTTTTAGAAATTGAGGTATTTTCTGGTCTGGTCGCATTTTTCTTCCTCGTGTAGTAGACTTAACCTTTGCTGAAATTACGTAAAGGGATCTTACAAATACTGAGTTAGGTGGACTGATATGGTCTTATTATGTTGTGATGATACTCAGGCTCCTCCGAATTTGAAACTCAACACGTTCCTCGTCCGCATCAATTCTGTACAGCAGTATGTCTGCTGTAGAAAGAATTTCAGAGCGGCAAACCGAACACAAAGACTATTGTATCTCACTCCGATTATCAACTCGCCACTTTTCCGCCCACTGAACAACACTCGAATAATCCCTACAGATACGCTCGTGTCCCCAACCCGTCAGTCGTCCGTCTTTATCAGGATATTCGATATTAGTATCCGACGCACACATGAGGACTTGTCGCAAATAATCGAAGCAATGCGCAATATGGCTTGTGGTTTCCAGCTTGCTCAAGTCTTCCAGAAAGTCGCTTATCGTGCCATTCTCGCTGCGAAGTCTCTCGAGAGTCGTATAATATGCAACTCGGATTTCGTGCTACAAATGTGTGAGTATTGTTTGTCGCTAGAATATTGGGGATGAAACTTACGACACAATGGATCTGATGGAACACGGCAACATTTCCGACTTTGCCATTTGTGATGGGGTGGCGTACAAAGCCTCGGCCAACTATCTCAACGTCTCAGTGATGTCTCGTTTAGGAATATCATGGTCGACTTGCCTGGAACTATCGAATGCCATGCATTTTCAGTTTCTGGCGTTGGACGGCGTGAAAATGAGGAATTCAAGTGCCAAACTTGGACGTCCTCTCCAGTGGTAGCTTCGAAGAGTTAAAACTTTTTCAGCCATGCAACAAGGGGCTCTTACGTAGTAAAGCGTTTGGGTCATGCGAATTGACACTCTTTCCAGCCCAAAACCCGATGAGTCCCGTTAGCAGGGCAACCAGAATATTGATGAGGACATGATAAGGTGGATTCCGAGAAGAATTTTGTCTTTCGTCTTGAGGTTCTTCCGAGACTTTGGGTTCCCCGTTTTGTAATGGAGAATACTTTCCTTTCACCATCGACGGGAAAAACATGGCGTTTTTGGAGGAAAGTGAGAGTATGAACAAACACGGCGAACGCGAGAAGAGCTGTCCACCTATCACATACTATGATTTTACGTTTCTGTGGTTTCTGTCGTACAAAAGAATCTGGCAAGTTCCATAATGCACACCCCGCTCGCCAAGAGGTAAATATCCTGAAAACTTCCGGAGCCTTGCATACAGAAAGCGAACCACCAGTAAGTCCTTTGCAGGGTCTATTTATCCAATATTCTAATTATAATCCGGGAATTACCCCGATTCTTACAAGTCCCTGTAACTCATATTTCAAGCCAACTTAGCCTTTTATCTTACGTCGTTGAATTTACAATTACCGGTATTTAGGAGAGAACTTGGAAATATTTTGTATTCTGCACGAAGAGTGTAACATCTCTGTTTTAATCACCGCAATTTTGCATATCGGTGTGCCCGACATGTAGTGTAAAGTGACTTTAATCAGAACGGACCTATCAGAACCAAATTCGGGTAACACAAAAACCAATTACGGTTGGAATCAATCAAGCGGTGATCAAGTCGCATTACATCCCTACCTTGAGCGGAGACGAGGCCGGGAACTGGGTTTCCCAGCTCTACTTGATCCTGTGCCTCTTCGGGGAGTCGTGATGCAAGTCCTCGCATGAGCCCGATTTTGCAGCGATTTTGAGCATATTCTGGAAAGGGTGCACACCATAATTGTGGTAGGATGTTCTCACTAGCTAGTAATACACTTGGCAAGCCCCCCTTTTATACTAATGGTTGCGGACCGATCCGGAAATGCACGCCCGGGTTTAACACACCACCACCTTCCCACGACTGTATCTAACTCTTGGATTTGATTGGTGCTTTTTTTCCAAATCCTGGATGAGTTTGTATGTGTTGTATTTTGACGGCGTTTGGTGGCTGACGTGAGAGGCGAGTAACAATGGAGGTATCTTTAGCAAAAGAGCTTCGGATTTTATTGAATCCAAAACTTCCTAAAGTTGAGTAAAATGAAAGCAGAAGTTTTCAAAATGGATTGTGATAAATGGTGACAAGTGGAAAGTTTCAATACGACATATTATAGATAATGTGAATAGAAGCAATTACTTACCCTCAGGCAGTTCTTTATACTGGTGCTTTTAATAGCGATTCGCAACCCCACAGTGGAATATTTCCTTAGACGCCTATTTTTGGCCAAGAAAGGTTATTCATGCCTTACCAGCTGAACTGGTGTATGTTATACAAACGGCAGTTGGAGTAACCTTAAAATCTTACTGCAGAACTCGTAACGGCCAAACGAAGGAGGTGTCAAAGAAGTAAAGGTGTTCAAACGATTAAGGATTTAACTCTGTGAGCACTTACCAATTGGCATTTAAATGAAAGTCGTTCCTTCAACTATCGGCACTTAGAGCACCAGATAGAAATGGGCAAGGTCAAGTTCCGAGAGTCGCAAAGAGTGTTATGAATAGGAAAGCGTATCGCTGGGCCCTGAATACACGCATATGATTGACTTGGAACTTCTCAACTCATCAAATACTAAAATCGGAGGTTAAACCCTTGAACTGTGCATGAAAAGGGTGGCGTATCGAGTACCACCCATCCTTTATGCTCTTGGTGGGATTTCTTGGAAACAAAAAGACGCTTAAAATTGTAAAGCTCGCCTGAGAGGCTGAGACCCAAAAGATTGCTCAATAGCACAAATCTGGCTTCATTCAGCAGCCACCGTGTCTTAATATCTTCCCGTTGATCATTTTTTTCAGAGATACAACTGTAATCTATACCACCGCAGGTTCAAACCCACCACCGCAGGTTCAAACCCACCACCGCCACAAACCACAATGTCCAATGCCAACCCCACTCCAGAATTCCTGGCCGAGGATACAGGTGCAAAGTTGGCGGCCACGGCGATCGCTTTTATCGTCATACTCCTTATTTTTGCGGGACTTCGTCTTGCATCTCAGAGAATCAAAGGCAGGCCTTTCGATCTCACCGATTTCTTTTCTTATACTGGCTTGATATTTATCCTGGGTTCATGTATCATAGCTATAAGTACGTGGTCTCCGAACATCGAAAACCATTCTCCGGTCGCGATATCTTTCTCTTTTGGTGATATTGACATACTGTTTAGTAATGGTTCCTCTATGCGGTGTGGGTCGACATGTGGCATACTTGGAAAAGGCAGCTCCACATAAACTCGCCCGAGAATTCATCATCATGTATCCGATCGAAATAACCTACATCCTCTCTTTCACGTTCCCGAAACTTTCAATTCTATTCATGTACCTCAAGATTTTCCGGACGAGGACATCAAGATATGTCACTTTTGCATTGATCGGAATGGTTTTAGGGACTGGAATCGCTGAGCTCCTTACTGCTATATTGCAGTGCTGGCCTATCGAGTTTATATGGGACAAGTCAATCAAGGGGGGACACTGTGTCAAGCAGGATACAATGTTCCAGTTTTGGAGTGTTCCAAATATTGTTTCGGATACAGCTATGTTGATTCTTCCGTTGCCAACTGTTTGGAAGCTTCAAATGTCCAAGGTTCAAAAGATAGGTCTTACATTTACATTCATGTTGGGTAGTATGTAAGTTGATTCTCCATCGAGTTTTGCCTCGTCAGTTTAACTAATTCTTATCAGAGGTCTTATTGCTTCTATCGTCAGATTCGTGATTTTCACCAGAACACTTGCACTCGTCGATGCAACCTGGGCGTCCGTGGAGCTTCAGATTTGGACATTTGTGGAACCAAGCATGTACTTTTTCGCTGGAATTCTTCCCGGGCTCCGCCCATTAATAGCGCCATTCGTTTCCAAAATCAAAACTGTCGTTGGCTCAACAAAATCCATCGGTTCAAGCGCAGCCTCGAAAGGTTCTCGTGGTCGAGGAGACGAAAGTTTACGAATCGGAAGCGGAAACAAGTCTTGGAAACCCCTTCGCGGGGAAGCCAAACCTACAAAGGATGGTTATCAGACCAGTGATGATCTGGCTCTTGTCGAGTATCGGCCGAATATTGTTGGAGGTGCGAGCAAAAATCCCACCATCGAGGGGAATATTCTTGAGCCTGGAATCACGAGAACCCAGGAGGTCAGAGTGACACGAGAGGCTGTATAGGGGTGCCGAATTGGGTTAAAACTATTTGTGGGTGGGTTTATATGATCTAGCAGGCATGAATCTTTTGTAAATAGGATATTGGTCAGGCAACTAGGAGGTATAATAAAGTTGGGATTTTGGAGGGGAAGTAACAGTATCTGAAGGTATTCAAATGAATGTCGCTGTAGTAGAGTACTTCGAAAAGAATTTTATCATTCGAGAACCGTAACTCTAAATTCAACCCGAATGGTTAGTGTTGTGCTGGATCCATATATATCCCCACATTGATCTACTGTATGATCTGCTATCTTGATCGGTTGTATGATCACTACTTGGGCTAATATTTAATGAACGCCCTCAGCCAATTTTCAGCTCGTTTTTCGCTTCCACCCCACCCCCCTTATTTCACTACTATCACTCATATATAATACAATTCTGGCTATTTTTGTATGAAAAGTAGTGGAAATTAAAGCTCTATCCCTGGAAATCATTATCCCCTCCATGGTCTACTACTTTCTGGAGAGTCTTTCTTAGGTTACTAACAGTATGTACTAGCAGTAAAATACTGTAGTATTTTTATGACTTTTTATCACTACCTAAAATCCAGTAGTATGTGATAAATTTAAAAACCGTATTGTCACTACGTAATATGTACTGCCGTATACTAATAGTGTGCCAAGAATTAAAATAAAGCTATTCCTATATTGTAAAGTAAATGATTAAAAGGGAAAGAGAGGTCCTTATATAGTACTTTGTACATGAAAGGCGGTCGTAATCACTACGCTAGAGTGTTTGAGAGTTCTAGCTTTGTTTTACCTATACGTGGTGGAACGTGTAAGATGCTCGATTTGAGGCAAAGTTAATTCCGAGAATTAATATACTCTCTAGCGCGATAGTGTAATAGTTTCTCAATAGAATTTAATAGTTTTTACACTATTAAAAAGCCCTAGATTAGGGCTATCTTTTGAGTTTATATGAAAAGCATTCCGATTAAAACTTAAAGTGTAGTGTTTTAATTTCTAGTTACTTAAGCTAGTATTTAATGAACGCTCTTAGCTAATTTTTAGCTCATTTTTCGCTTCCACCCCACCTCTCTTTTTTCACTACTATTACTTATATATAAAACAATTCTAGGTATTTTTATATGAAAAGTAGTAGAAATTAAAGCTCTATCCCTAGAAATCATTATCCTCTCCATGGTCTACAACTTTCTAGAGAGTCTTTCTTAGGTTACTAATTATATTATCTATTACTTTCTAGGGTACCTTCTTCTACTCCTGTGCCTATATACGCTTTAAATCTGCCTTGTTCTTTAGTTGTTTCTTTCTCTTATGTAGTTGTTACCTTATATACCTCTAAATCTACTCTATTAGGTTTATATTTAGTAACTGTATAGAGTAAAGGAGCCGCTAAATAGAATAGTAGTATAATAATTCTTTAGTTACTTTATAACTATAAGGGCTAGCATTATCTATAACTAAACATATTATCTTCCCTCTCTCTAGCTTACGTAGTTTCTTATACTAAGGCAACAACTTTAGCTTAAGATACTCCTCCCAATGTTAGGGGTTGCACCCGTGGAGTAGTCTTGGTTGCCCAGCGAGTAGTGGCAATGGTGGTGGCAATGGTGGTAGCAATGATGGTGGCAATAGTGGGGCCAATGTTCATGGCATAAGTAATACTCGAAGAGGACACGTAGCCAGTTCTGTAGTATATAGAGGGGGGTTTAGACTCTGCTTTGGAACAGCAGTTGTTCGTCCTTGTACAAAGTCTGCCTCTGTAGTTCAATTCACGAGTATTTGCTACACGCCCTGACACCCAAAGCCGGTACTAATCTACCCCTCTCTTACCCCGGTCCCTCCTCTTATATACTTGTTTATGTAGAAAGTTATATAATTTAGCCCTCTTTCTAGGTACCCTACGTCCTTTACTAGCCTAGTAGCCTTCCTTTGCCTGCTCTAGCCGGTCAAGCTCTCTCTCTGTATGGTGTAACTATTGTGCGTTGTCCTCGGCTAAATGCGTTTCTGTGTCCTTGACTTCCTGTGTTGTTTCCGGGTCGTATATGTGGTAAGGACCTTGGCGAAAACCTAGGCAGATAATGCTAAAGAACTGTCCATCCGAGTACCTCTTTACTATCTCTGTCCGAACATCCTTGTGGTAGTACTCTTCCTACTTCTGCTAACACCGATCCGGGCCATCGTTAAGTTCCATACGTAAGGCAGCGGCGTCCATGAACAGTTACCTCAAAGACCTAGGTCGCAAAGGTGTAATATATTTAACTTCCGGCGCTCGTCTCGTGTACTTGTAACCTTAGAAATAATCCGTCGTCGTAGCTCGGGGGTGACTTTAAGTGGTTGTCCAGGGCAAGGCCGATTCTTGACGATAAAAGGTACTGCAAGTCGTTGGCCTCGTGTATTCCCATTCCGAGTTCTGGCAGCGTTCTCTCGAGCCCTCCTCCTAATATCCCTAACCCCTGTCTCTGAAACAGACACCCATTCCTCGTCTTTTTTTGCCTACAGAAGTGACTCTTGCTTGTTAGTATTCTGTCCACTTCTACTAACAATTTAAGTGCGCTGCCAGATAGGGACCTCACGCTGTGAACTCTCATTTATGCGCGCCTTACGCTCCTTCGTTTTTCTGTGTTTTTTGGCCATTTTGGTGTTGTGGTTGTGAAATAATTATGAAGTGAAAAGTAGGTGTCTAGGTGGTGATCGCTTCATTTTGGTGCTAAAAAAGTGGTGACGAGCTGAAGGGCGTTCATTAAATACTAACCCAAGTATATCGATATGGCAAGAAACACGATGGTACGAGGAAACTAGAAGCAAGGTTGGATGCTATCTGATTTGCTATTTTCATTCCAACCGGGATTGTCATTGAGGGTGTTTGTTTGAATCATTCCGAGACGAGTAGTTGGGTGGGAGTCGCTTTTGGAATGGGGATCGCGAATTTCGGGTTGCAGATTGCTAGCACTGTTGTTTACGCTTAGACTGCCGATGTAAGTTTCTTCCGCTGTCATAGAAACATGGATTACAACTAAAGAATTCAAATCTAGTGTTACAAACCTTAAAGTTCAGAGATATCTACTCTTCTCCGTCTGGTCCGGTCGGCATACTCCTATCTTTTATCCTTTTACGCGTGAGTTTTTCATTTCGCGTTTCTATTGTGATACTGCATAAGCTAATCGTGATTGTTTTCCAAGAATTCCACTCGGCGAAAAGATAGATTTGCAGTACGCCTGGTTGATTTTTGCTCTTATAAACACTGTCACACTTATCCCAATGTTTGTGATGAGACGATATGGTCATGTGTAGAGAGAGCTCGAATGGCGGAAGCCTCCGAGCTTTCACAATGATATTTGAACTCGTAATACGAACGGTCGTGTAAGCGGCAGCTGTTCTCTAAAAAATAACAGGCGATGGAAAAATAGATCAAGTTTGAAGTGGATTTTCCGGTGTTTCGTACAAAAAGAAAGTTGATGAGACGCAATCTCTAAAACCTTCTCCTCAATAGTCCATGAATCGTCTGGGAATAAGCCCTTTCCTCCTCCAGCTCTCCTGGCTTGCAAGGTGTAAATAGGAGCAAAAATAAAAACATACAACAGCAGGTATTCGCTGGTGGTCACCCACCCAACTACTAATCTGCCGATCTGTGGCTTGTGTATGGCAGAGCGGACGGGATGCCCAATTCTCCACAGTCTATGGTCGTATGTGGGAGACAGATCTTTATTTGTCTACATACAAGTCTTTGTTGTGAGGATGCATGATGTACTCAGACATGGGCCCTTGGGAACATCCCCAAACATTATGCACCGCAACCTACTCAGCATACATTACAACCCATTGTGATATAAATACGATCTGTATTTCATATACTCCTTTCTCTGCTTACAAAGCTGAGTTATGAAGAAGAAAAAAAAGGGAACTATTTTACCCCTGATGTCAGAGGATTCGTCGCAATCTGGTGCACCAATCCAGAAACACAAACAAACACACAACCAGCTCCCCGCCATGCTCTTTCAAGCAATTGTTAGGTACGAAACACCTTCCCTTTTACAAGATATGCAAACTAACGCACCGTGTAGGCACTCGAGATTCTGGTCGCCCACCCTTCCAGGTTCTTGAAGAACAACCGAATCCACTTCAACTCCTTCACGATCCACCACCCTTCCTACTCCTACTCCTAGCCAACGGGCGCATTCTTTCAACGCGCGACAATTGTACCCAACAAGGAATTTGGCTTCGGCGCGACTACAAATGGGCGAAATGGTGTTATTGCAGACGATCAACTACGGCCTCGAGGGTCGCTCACGAAGCTCCCAGCACTCCATCCCACCAGCACAGGCATCGACCACTTGGGGATCAAGACTTCTTGGGGTAATACCATATGGGAGGGGTACGACGCAGCAGCGTTGTGTAGCGCATGCTTCGAAAACCCCGCGGGCTCGAATTCGGGATGGCTGGGACAGTGAGGCCACGGGGTAGTACCCTGCAGCTCCCTGTAATGGCACACCGGAGCCGCTCCAGTAGGAAAAGCTGTGCCGGTTTGCAGCTGCTGTCTGAATGCAACCACCCTCACTTGTTCAGATGCTTCGAGGCGACTCCGAGAACTGATTTTTGCGATTTTATTTGCGCTCATTATACGTGGTGACAATGGGGCAAAGAATAGGCTTAAGAGGCAGTCGAAAGTATGGGCTATTCAAGCTTGTCCCTTGGTGTGAGCGCTGCTTATCCGGTGCTTTCTCCCTATATTTTGGGGCCAAGATCTATGTTTATAGGCTCGTCTAACCCTATAACTTCAGGGCCTTGACACCCGTTTCGGGGAGCCTGGCGAATTAGAAGCTTTCAGGCCATTGCAGGATGTTGCAGGCTACCTGCGTTGTAGTCCTGGCTGGACGCTGAAATATCCTGAAAGGTACTTGTTACACATATTACAAACTTGAAATGCCCCACAACGTCATAATCTAATAGACCGCCCTTCACGCCAGGCCATGCTAAGGTAGCAAGGATTTCGTTCAAGTTTTTTTGATATTTTTGATATTTTGATATTTTTGTGATTTTATTTAGAAGTTTTGTTGGTGTTTTGGTGTTGGTAGTTTAGAGAATGGATGTATTTATTGCGCTCGAACGAGTTTACTTGTGTGCACGGGTCAACCGCCTAAGCCAAAATCACCACTTTTTCAAAATTTAAAATAAAAGATATTCTTTTGTTCTCGGTCTTCAAAAATAGCTAAAAAAGGTTGACATTTAATTCTGTACTAAAATAATTAGAATATATTTCTGAGACATAATAAGAGCCTCTAGAATAAAAATGAGCGTGCACGGGACCTTTTTTCTTTCTCGAAAGACACCCGCATCAAGAGCTTAGGGCTTATGACCTAATATATAGATAGCTTAGCAAAAACTCTAATTTTCTAGCGATTTTTAGAGCCTATTTACAGTACTATAAGTCATGAAATAAGCTTGCTATAAAGTGATTAACCAACTATTTTTGGGCGGTTGTCCCGTGCACACAAGTACAGGGAGGTGTCGATTATTTCAAAATTGAACTCTTCTCTCACTCGTGCATCGTAGTTGACCTTGTCAATCCTCACGATGTTTGTCTACTTGACAACGAAAAGCATGTGAAAGGCTGAACGGAGAGGCTGAACGGAGAGGCTGAAGGAATTTGATGGGAAAAGAAGGGGGGGTGATGGTTACAAAACTACAGGGCATCACAGAGGTGCAGGGCGTTTAAATGCTCTGAAGGCTTCTGCTTCGCCAACCCCTAGTGGTATGAACTACCGACGAGCCCAAAGGAGAAAATCAGGGATGCACACTGAAATACAGTGCATCTGCCAGACCGAGACTCTCTTTGGGTAAGAAAACCATGCGATTCTAGGCATGGTCGCCTACGGAGAACGTGTATGGGCGATGGGCTTCCATATGCTCCAAAGGCTTGCCGCAGGTCGTCGACGAATCAGCATTTTCAGTGCTGTCCCCAAGAAGGATTTATCACGGAGACGGACTTATCGGGTTTGGTAGTCCACATCACGGCATTTCGTCTAGGCACACAGCCCCTGAAAATCCCCCGTTATTTAGCGTGTAATCAAATCCTTCTTGCGTGCCAGGGTACCTTTGCATCTTTGTAGAAAGGGCGAAGCAGATCAACAGCCTCAACAGCACCCACTTTCCACAACGGTCTATAAATAACCTAGAGGTTATAATGATAGCACTTAGTATAGGACAGTCATGTCGTTTGGAGACCAGGGAACCAGTTTCCAGAAACGGAATTTGTTCGTCTGGCAAACGTAAATTTGGAAATGAATGAATTCCTCACAGCCGAAAGGTCAACTTATATATTCAGTTGATCTGCCTTTGGGACATTCTCAGTATCAACAGTTCATTCTCAATCTTCAAGCAGTATTTGAATACTCCAGCCCATCTCTACACCACGTCCTGTGAAGTCAATTTATTTCAAAATGCAGTTTACTACGACATCCTCATCGCCTCTATTGGCATTATTGTTCTCAACCCTTCTCAAGACTACCACAGCTCAAGTGTCGGTACCAGCAACAGCAGTCTTCGCCCCCAACTCCACAGTTCCAACCCTCAATATAACGTTTGGATCAATCGCGATCACCAAACCTGCAACCACCATCTCAATCAAAGGTTCACTCCCTACTACCTTCCTTCCAAAATTCCAACTAACCCTTCTTTAGTCCCGGTCGTCCAACCAAACCTCACCCTCCCTTCTGGTCTCGACCCGTCATCCACCTACCTAGCCCTCATGCTCGACTTCTCAGTCGCAGGGGTACTCCC
>LLCD01000626.1:0-16265 GCA_001414355.1 Hymenoscyphus salicellus
ATTACCTCCAACATCGTCCATTTCCGGTCATATCACATTTTCCCAGCAAAATCTATTGTTGGAAGCCTCCCCGCCGGCTCTTGGACCAGTCACGACTCGCTCAACGTTGCCCTTGCTTGGTGTTAAACGCGGAAATCCACCTTAATCTCGCTCCACAATCCGATCCGATCCAGCCAGCGCACACTCAGGCACCCACTACAGTACAGCAGCCATCCCTCCACAGCCTTTTCGTCCGACTTCAAGGAGAAATATACTCATGAGCTCGACTTCCGCAAACTTCTAAACCTTCGACATCAACATTCGCCCACCGATACCACACCACTTTGCTTCGCACCACCACCCAAAAACGCGTTGGATCAATTAGATATTTGACCGCACTCGAGCTTCTCGCGTCGTCGGCCTCTCACCATGTCGTCGACGCGTTATTCGCAGCAACCGCTGCAAATCTATCAGGACCCGGTCAACTCGTTCGACCATGCCCCGATGCCATTCTCGAAAAACCCCTCGAACCAACGAAAAATTTCCCCATTAGGACCTCTCAAAAATGCTTCGTCGAGGAGGAATATCGTATTTAACCCACCGCAGGCCGGACAGAGCAAAAAGTCGCCCTTGAAAGCGCACCAAACTTCGAGCTCACCGTCAAGAGCACCATTTGGCAACAAACTCAATACGATTACAATGCCACCACCAGGAGGGCCCTTGTACAACACCGATTCGATGGAGAAGAAGCCCTTGATGACAAGATTCAAGACCGGAGCTCCGCAGAAGACCTTGTACAACACATTCACGGCGAACGATAAGGAAAACTACCAGCAGCCCTTTTATGGAAGTATGGGATCCCACCATGGACTGTCACAAAATAACTTTTCGCTCGACGGATTATATACCAGCAAGCCTCCTCCAAAGCGATTACTAGATGCTGCGCCAATCCACGAAGGGAGATCATTCAAGAAGGCAAGAATGGAGGATTTTTCAGTGGCAGAGGACACAATGGAACCAGCAGAACTACCATCGCCAGACTCATTCCCAGCTATTCATGACGACGGAACGAAGCCTCCACACAGTTACGCAATGCTGATTGGCATGTCAATTCTGCGAGCACCCAATCGACGTTTGACTCTGGCACAAATCTACAAATGGATCTCCGATAACTATTCCTTCTATGGAGCATCTGATGCTGGATGGCAAAATAGTATTCGTCACAACCTCAGTCTTAACAAGGCTTTTATCAAGAAGGAACGACCAAAGGATGATCCGGGAAAGGGAAACTACTGGGCAATTCAAGCTGGAATGGAACGTCAATTCATCAAGGACAAAGCACGCGGAAAGGCAGCTGGACCAAGTGAGAGTGGCCCGATTATGTCGACTCACCCCATACCAGTTCCTCAATCCTTGCCTGAATATCCTCACTCGGCGGTTTTTAAGCCACTTGCATCCGCGCCTCAAGAACTACCACCTTCCAAACCATCATATTCACTTTCAGAGGCACAGAAACCTGTTAACAAGGAGTTTTCTTCTGATGCAACCATTCCGGATAACCTGGCTGAGGAAGAGGGAAATCAGGAAAATACGCCTTCATCACCACTTATGCGTTCGTCACCCCCACCAATGCACTCCTCGCCTCCAGTAGCTCGTCACGTATCAAGAAGAAATGACACACCACCACCTGTTCCGCGATTCCCATCTTCCTCTGCCAATCGATCACATAAACGCAAATTTGCATCAATGGACGACAGTGGTTACTTCTCATCTTTGGATTCATCTGCACTTCGTGGAAATCGACTCATGACATCGGAGGCTGATCGAGATCGACCAAGAATCAAGAGAGGCCGCGCCGAAGAAGAGATTGCTCGCCTACGTGGTTCATCTTATGATAGTCCTACCAAGAAGAATCGATTTGCTGCTCCCTCATCTTCACCATTCCGGCAAAGAGATGCGCCAAGAAATACTTCTCAAATGCTTCCACCACTGACCCCAGCGGTGAAGCTCCGAGCACCAATGCGTCCACCACCATCTATTTCACCAAATACCAATCTCAGAATGCACCGTGACAAAGTTCGAGAGATGGTTGGTTCTCCGCTTAGAGGTGTTACATCCATGGATGATGGTTTACCATGGAGTCCTGCATTTAACCTGGATGATGCGAGTTACATGTTCCACGATTTCGGCAGCACTAATGAGAATTTTGACATCTTTAACGATAACTTCCTCTCCGTTCCCGGTAATGGTTCACCAGAAAAGCGATCCGCAAAGCGACCTCGATTAGACCGTGCACGATCAGCCAACATCCTCACAGATATCTCGAACCACAAGACCGCTACTTCAACCCCTTCTATCAAACTCACTCCTTCTCTTGCCAAAACGGTCTTCGGTTCTCCTATCAAGGGACTTCTGGACTCGCCTAGCAAATTACTCAACCTTTCGTCACCTACCAAGATTCCTTCACCTAACTTCAACCTTGATGCTTTTGATCTTCCCCATGATGAGTTTTTCGGCGGCGACTTCTTGGCTGATGAGGATTTGAATGATTTTGCGGGTGTGGATATCATGCAGGGATTCCAGAAGATTGGGGCTGGGGGACAATCTTCGAGGAGTACGCCAAAGGCTAATTCGAGACCTGGATTCAGTCGTAGCTTTACTTCGAGATTTTGAATGAGCATACGCCTTTGAATACGCACTCGGGGAAAACACACTGCATTTGGGTAGACGCATCATCACATAAACATTTTCTCTTTTTTTTATAGTTTCGTTTGTTTGTTTTTGCGATTGCTTTTCTTTTCTTTGATACCACGAATGGATAGGGCTGGTGACGAATGTTATGATTATTACGAATATGAGCGGGAGATGGATCTTCGCTTTCGGGAAGCCTTTGTGGGGACCTGGATAAGGAGGTTGATCACGATGTTCTGTGGAAGAAAAATGGAAGGAAGGGGTGGAAATGACTTGTCAAGGATTGAGCTGGGCACATGTGCTAATGAGGAAGTGAAGGGAATGAAATTTGGAATCATGCTAAGAATAGGGTCTCGGGACCGTGGTGGAGGAAAATTGTGTTGATGATAATGAGGGTCGTTTTCCTTGCTAAGTAAATATGGGAGGGCAAATTTGTGTAGGATTTTTCCTTTTGCGACTCTGCTTTTTTCTGTTTGGCTCTTTTCCTGATTTGTTTTTCTCATTTGGCAATTGGTTGCGGCTTTGGGTTTGGGTTTTGGGAGCTCATCTGGGATTTTGGTGCGAATGAATTCGAAAGGACTACATGGTAGATTGCGCATAATTGCCATTGCGAATGGCATCAAGAAGGAATGGGAATAGTGATCAATGATAATAGTGTTTTTTTCCTCATGCTATGATTTCGTGGATGTGATGTGATGGGATGTGATTCTGTGACTTGCTGATTCGATTGACATATTATGATAGGTGCGCATGTTGTAAGTAGAATTCGTGGTGTGCCCCCGTGGTGTTCCTGGCTAGTCATTCAGATTTACTTGATGGCTTACGTGATGGTTTACTTGACAGCTTACTCGGTGGCTCACTCGATCGCTTACTTGGGGGATTACTTGTTAGCTTACTTGATGGTTTACTCGATGGATTTCTCGACAAGTGATCGCACCTCACATTTTTGGTCAACAAATGTGATGGCTGGCTAACCTGTGGTTTACCGGTGGGTTACTCGTGGATTTATCGTGGTTAAGCCGCAGATTACTGGAGGATTACTCGACAGCTCACTCGGCGGCTTACTTGACAGCTTACTCGACAGCTTACTTACTCGATTACTCGATAAGAGTGCTCACATTTTTTTGCTCTCAAATGTGATAGTTGGGTAACCCGTGGGCTACTGGTGGCTTACTCGCACCATCTTTTCAACTCTCAATTTTTGTAGTTGGTTTATTGAATAGTTGATGGATTATCCAGTGGTTGATGGGTTACTTCTATTTGAGAGCTTATCCCTATTTGATGGCATATTTCTACTCGATCGCTTATCCCTAATTAGTGGCTTATCTCGTTGTTGAGAGCTTATCCGCAACTCGCATTTTGGCCCCCAAATTTGTGTTGGCTTATCCCTAATTAATGGCTTATCCGGAAAATATTTTGTACTCCGTACAGGGTTAAATAAATCAGAATCGCTCCGAGAGTAATTAACCCATTCAAGACGAAAAGGTGATATCTTGATCAGGTGATTGGCTGAATACACGGACGGTCTACCCCTGCATTCTGATCTGTTTTGGCCTGTAGATAGTAGTTGGCTTATCGGGTAGTTGATGGCTTATCCCATAGTCGAGAGATTACCCCAAGATTGATGGCTTATCCCGCACCTCGCTTTTCGGCCCCCAATTTTTGTGATTGGGTTGTAGTTAATGGCTTATCCCGTCGTTGAGCTTATCCAGTGGTTAACAACTTAACTCGTTGGTCGGCGGGAGGGGAGGTTAAGCGAAGCATCACGTTTTGTGGCTATTAGAAAAAAATTTACTACTCTAGATGGAGTGTTATGAGGGAGTGAGGCGATGCTTTTTGGGTTGGCTAATTAATTGGTGTGAGAGATGGAGGAGATGGTGTGTGACGGGGGTGAGGCTTGAAAGGGCTTTTTTATCAGGGAGGGTGTGAAGGGGTGTGTTTGCGGGGTCGAGCGAGGATTGACACCCAGAAACTTATAACCTTGAATGCAAATGGTAATTAATAACCAACATACCTCCTTAAGGTTTCGTATCATTCTTAAGATTTTGTTCTAGGACTCAAGAGATTGCACGGTGGGAGGGGTTTGGCTGTACTAAAATCCCACGAGTCATCGCTGACGTGGGATGAAGGTGGCGGGAGAGGACAACAACTTCAACTAAAAAAGGAAAAGAAAGCTTGGTCAAAACATGAATTAGCAGCAAAGTGAGCTTCTCCGATTTTCTGTTGATTTTTAGAATTTTTCTTGGGAGCTTGAGGGGGAACTGGAATCTAACGATTTATCGCTATGTGTGATTGTATAGTCGACGTAATCTTGACCACAATCCAAATCCTACTCAAGAGTAGCGAGTTCCTGACTTGAGGTATTGGTTTTTATGACAGCACAGTGGTTGGTAGAGTTGGAGTGCGGCGTGATATGGACGAATTTGCTTGGAGACAGGTGGGGAGAGTTCTTGGGACTTTTTATTCAAGTTGGAAAGGGCTAGTTTATCCCTTCCAAGTTTGAGATGACTTGTAAAAAGAATGTGCACGTCTTTACTCCACTTCTAGATGAAAACATCATTTTAATGAGGTGATGTAGCGGTAGAAACTCATGTTGCAAGTAATCAAAAGGTGCCCATATTTTCAGTGCACGTTTTGTTCAAGGGATCTCACACTTGGAAGGGATAAATTCAACGGACTTGGGGGTTTGAGGAAACCCTGCAGGTGTATTTCTGTTTTTTGTAAGCTTGTATTATTTTTCTTATTTTAGGAATACTTTCTCTGAGAGAAAGAGACAGAGTGTGTGAGTATGTGAGATACTACTCCCTTTCTCAAAAAAAGTACGCACTCCATGCCCTGACCGATCACTTAAACGTTACCTTTGGAGAGTTCATACGTTTGAAGAAAGGGAGTATGACATTTTGACTGATAGAAAGGAAAGCAACCAGAATACAATTTTCGTCATTCATTGTCTTGCAAGTGACTGCCAAAAGCTGTTGACAAAAGGCAAATCTTTTTATGTCTATTGTTGTTACATAGCTTTTTACTCCGTATGTATTAAGATTCAAGGAAATGGGAAGTAGACAACAACAGGTGTATGCCAAACCAGGCTTTGGTAGAGTGCAGATGTGGTGAAGTGAATTGATGTCACCTGAAAAGCATCAATCCCCAACCTCAAAACACCAGCCCTATAGACAGACAATTCACAGTGAGACGTCAGAAGATTCATCCCTTTAAGTCCATAAACTATATATTCCATAAGGCTAAGCTGTAAGGACTCAGCCCCCTTTGAGCCTAGTGCTTCCCAAACCAATGAAACCCACAGTCCACTCTTTTAAATGTCCTCAAGCGACATCCTAACATCAACACAACTCCTAAACTTTGCTAAAAACATCATCGGCAACCCACATCCCCACCAGCCATCTCCAATCCCAAATTATGAAAGGACCCACCCCACAAAAAGTCGCTCAATTCGTGGACCGGATGGTTAAAAATTTCCAGACTTTAAAAGAGTCAAATAAGAGAAATCACTCTAACAAAACAAAGTGAAAGGACGCGTGGTGTAATGGTTGCACGAAACATCCCTCCTATGGCTGGGGTAGATTGAATGTAGGTTTGAATCCCGCCAAGGCCACTCTATCCCTTCTTTTTGCCTTCAATGAGGCTGTTAAGAAGCACTTATTTTTCAATTTTTTTTGTATGAGATCTGCGACTCTCTTTTTTGGTGGGTTTTGGCTTTGAGGCTTTGGGGCTGTGGTGGAGACACTACCTTGATGGGTTATGCGAGGGGGCTGGGGATGTGGAGCTTCTAACCTGCTACCACTCTGTGGCAGTGCATTGATAAGGGCTATTGATAAGGATGATGCCCTCTTCAGCTTTGGTCGTTCTTGATAATTCCATTAATGAAGTAGTGTAGTACTCTCTTCGGCTTTCTCTCTTTGGCGGCATTGGAGTTGCGTCTTTCTGTGGTCTATCACCTCTCAATCTCTTCTTTATTGTGTGAGGGGTGTACTCAAGTGCATTTATGAAAAAGCAACCTTTCCTTTGTAGAAGATTTGGGGGATAAAACCAAATATACTAGGGGTAATTCTTTACTCTCTTGAATTTTGTCAATATTCACTACCTTGCGCCAGTGACAGGTGGTATGGGATCACAATTGAAGGCGGTTTGACGCATTTCATGTAAGCTCCAAGTTGGTCAATACGACTTGCCTAAAAGAACGAATGCTCTTTCAACTCCGAAAGAACCCTGCGTATTTTTCTCGTCATACAATAGGTAGTTTGATTTTCAAGCTCCTCAAAGGTGGAGAGTGTACAGTGAATGACTCTTTCAGAATTAGTTTGCTATGATTCCAACTGAATGGTGGTTTCAAAGAGTGTATAAAGAGCCCTTTTGATTATTCATTATCAGAGTTGTGGTTTGTCAATCTGGTAAGTTGGTTTTTGGGAACCGAATGGGCCAATTTTTCTTTATATTAGTTCCTTCTCTCTCTCGATCGTTGCAAGCTCCATAAACCACAATAATTCCGGCTCTGACGTTCTTGATTCAATTGCCACCAAGCCAGCACCCTACCCAGAAGCTGCTTCGTCCAAAACCTCCCCATATTCAAACTCGAAAAGCAAGGAGCGATGGCCACCAACCCCGAAACAACACCCGACGGTGCTTCCAATCAAGACCCACCTGCTGAAACTGGTCTACGAAAAACTCTACTGGAGCTACTGGAATTGACCAAAACGATCCGAAAAACTCCTCAACCCGACATTACTAAAAATACGCTTGAAATGATAACCAAACGTTTTCTAGATCAAAAATCCAGCGAATTCTTCTTCGATGAACCTACAGGTAATTTCTCTTTCGGGTTCTCATCCAATAGAAGGCAACAACTGACTCCATCAGAAACCGAGATCAGAAAGACTGGTACGATTCCACCGTTGAACCATGCTATCTGGACATGTGTGTAGGTAATGGGAAAACTGCTTTCCCACTTCCTTTCTCTTTAAATCCCCCCCGCATTTCCTGAGGCCCCAGCACCTATCCTCTATCCCATCCTGAAACCTTTCTTGAAAGACAAATACTGACCCTCTATATTCTAGGGCAGATGTGACCTGGGCGGCACAGCGTGAAGTGAACCGTGGATTCATCAAGCGACTGGACGAGATTGACGTTCAACTCGACACAATTGGCACTCTACTTGGCGGGATGGAGAATCGACTTGATAGCTCCTGCAAAAAATTGAGCAAGGTTTCAAAGCGACTTAGCGATATTGAGGACATGTTTGGAAGAATGGAAGCATCTTTGTCGAAGAAGTGAGCGAAGGATCCAGGACGACGATTTCAGAGCACGAATGGGCTGGTTGCAGTGAAAGCAGGACTTCCGGGGGGTTGATAATACGAGAAGGGAGACCAAGAAGGACATAGGAAACATGACTGTAGTCTCGGAGGTGTATTTAGTTTGCTAGTTGCCTCCATGGCCTAGGTCGAGTTCCTAGTATCGAGTGATAATGTGAGCAAAATCTCCTCAAATCCACGATTCTAGAAGTGGCGCGCGAAAATGGTGTTTTTCAGTTACTTCTGTATCATTCCCTGCCATTTTTTCAATAATTCAGTCCAGAGAATACTTTGGATGAATAATAAAGCGTTAACTCGAGAATTTCAAGGTGGAGTAGCACTTTTTCCACACTTCCTATACTATTTTCATTTTGAACCTGGAATCAGCGCCTTCTTTCCACATCTCAAGAATTCCATCAAACACCAAAACTCCTTGAAACTCTAAAACGAGTGCTACGTATTTTTACAGTCTGGTTTATTTCGCAGTTTGCAAGTGACTTTCAGGTTGCGGGGTGCAGAAATTGTCTTTTCAACCCAAACGTTTCTCAGAGCGCCTATAAAGATGGCTTCTAATTAATCTGTTGTCAAAGAGGTAATCCCTGGGCTGAAAGTATATTTGCTCGTGGACTTTTAAGGACTAAATAAGCTGTAAAAGGGTTACATTATCTGCTTGAATTCACGGAAAGTAAGGTCTGGATTTCAGAGACAAAAGAAGCTGTATTCAATGGGCTTATTTTCTCTATATCAACCCCTATTTCCCACGTCTTGAGGGCACGGATAGCTCATAAGTTACCACGCTTCCAATTAACTCCTCTCCTGAGCCTAATACCCTGGTACAAAAACTACTTTGTCTAGACCCCTGACGAAGAGAGTGAGAGCGATGGCCACAAACCCATATATCAATGATACCAATGATACCAATGGACAGCCTGCTTGGCCCACCAATACGCCCGTCAATGATTCTGACGCGGAGCCACCTTCCCCCGCATGGGAGAGGACGATGAAGAATCAGTGAACCAGAGAAGACTGCAAGGAAGTCTCCGGGAGCTAAAGGCATTTATGGAGAACACCGGAGCACATACTCCATCGGAAACTACGAGGAATGGCGTCTACTATCCTCCTCCCAGACCTCCCGAAATTCCATCGATAGGTCAGTATGCCCTCTGAGACCCCTAGACTAGTGCTGTTCGCTAATGTAATCAGAAACTATGAACAATAAACGCACCCGTAGCATTCCATCTTTCAACCTTGCTGTTTGGATTGCTGAAGTGCAAGCAAGTTTGGCGATACAACCCAAGCGGCACAATGTACTTGAGGAGGAACTAGGCGAGATTAGGAAGGAACTTAGGGAGACCAAGGGGCGACTTGACACGGCGGAGAAGAAACTTGATGACGCCCACAAGAAACTCGAAGAGACTCAGAAGCACCAGGAAGATGTTTAGGAACAACCTGATGAGATTTCGAAGAAATCGGAAGAAAGTCCTACGCAACCTACGAAGATCGAGACTAAATCTTGCGGCCACCGGCTCCGAGAGCGACTTCACCAATCGATCATATTTTCGAAGAAGGACAAGCTAGCGAATGATTGAACACATTGAGATGGTTTTTCGGAAATTTTGGATCCTCATCAACGTCGAAGAGCTTGTAGGGGAGTTGGGGAGCATCGTCGCAGTGCATTTGGATTCTGGGTAGCACGAATGTTAGCTACATGCCTTCTTCCTTGGAATTGCTTCAATTACCCAGTCATCTGAGATAGTGATAGAAGAAAAATCTCTGCCTCTATTCCATTGTCTGGTTTAAGAAGTGATGGAAGAAGATTTTTATTTGCTTTCTTTCATAAATATGCAAACTGGGAAGTGTTTCACAAAAATTTCTTCAACTCGTCAGAGTTGTTTCCTCAACACCACACGTCGTTGGCCATAGAAGCTACATGTTGAGACAGGAAACGCCGTTATCATTAGAAATCTCGAAGAGAAGTGTCCCTTAGCCACCAGAGCTATGCAAAAATCACCTATACTCTCTCTTTTAGATGCGTCTTCTTCATGTTATATCATGCCAGTCTTTTCCCAAAAGTCATCTCTTTTCAATTTCAAGGAAACCAACATTTTGTCACCCAGTTTTCAGCCTCACGAACTCCCTTTGGCAATGATGTCCCCCAGAAGACACGGGAGGATGGATCTCTGTGGTGGTTTGGGCAATTTTTCGCCTAGTCGCCCCAATCCTGGCCCTTCAAGCTCATCCTCACGAAACCACGAGAATACACCGCATGACCGGCATCCACTTTATGATGAGAGTGGCTATTTTCTACCAAGCGACCCTTCAGATTCACGTTCACGAAAATCTAGAAGATCAAAACATGACCACCAACACGACAATGGATTAGGGCTTGGGGAGAGAAAAACACCGAAGAAGGAAAAACTGCCAGAGGGTAAGTGAAGACCTTTGAAATCCGGCATTTCTTGGGCTTCTCAGGCTTCTCGCTTTGTATATGAGACAGAATTCTAATTTGAAGTCATTGCTCAGATATTTGTTGCTAACAGGGAAAACCACTAGGGATTGCGGGACTTTCAGGTGTGTGGGTGAAACCAAGCGTTGCCCATGAAAACTTTTCAGAATATCTGGTGGACAGTTTGGAGTCTCTAGAGATGGCAATGGAAGAGCAAGCGGAGTTATTGAAGCAGGCAGGAGACTTGCTGTATTGTGCAGGAGATATCAGATTGGAGAGAAAGACCAAGCGAAAGGTGAAACTTGATGTGGGTGATGGTCGAAAGGTGGTTGCTCTCAACACAGAATAAACAAGGGATATAGACGGCATACATATCCCTAGGTTCGTTAGGTGGGTGACTGGATATACAGGACCAAGACGAAGACGAAGACGAAGACGGAGTTCTGATTTTGATCAGAGGAGATGATACTCTGTTTGGGTAGCCAAATCATGAGAATCAAATCACCTTCAACTCATTCTTGACACGGCCCGAGCAAAACCAGACAACTGCCCATTTTATTCTTTTCCCTCTTCCAATCCCTGTACCTCAAATCTCCTTACAAACTCGACCAACCTCTAGCTGGAATGGCACAAGGATCCAATTAAGTAAGAAGGGAAGAAAGGTCCACTGTGACAATGAGCCAAACCCCACCTGAGAAATGTAACAATGATTTACTGTCCACAGAACTATTCACCTCCTGCGTTAAGTGTTCAACAAAATTGTATATGAAGAGGGGGGACAGAGTCGCGGCTTCTTTTTGTCTCGTCATGGTGCAAGAGGTCAAGGTTGAGACAAGAGCACCAATAGGGAAGGAACGACCAATTTCTCAGGTAGTCGATGTGTGGGCCAAGATTAAGTTCTGAGGTAGCCTAGACTCGACTAGATAACCAAGTAAAGGAAGGAACGATTTGGATCTCGAACCCCGGAGTCGAACCAGCAAGCCTATTGGGGATTGAGGTTCGGGTCTTTTTTTCCCTTTGAAC
This sequence comes from Hymenoscyphus salicellus, assembly GCA_001414355.1. Classification (NCBI taxonomy): domain Eukaryota; kingdom Fungi; phylum Ascomycota; class Leotiomycetes; order Helotiales; family Helotiaceae; genus Hymenoscyphus; species Hymenoscyphus salicellus. The sequence goes on from LLCD01000626.1 coordinate 11,446, forward strand.
TCAACCTTGGCACCACGCTAGACATCGCCGCGAAAACAACAAAGGAAGGCACGCTTCTGGTCACATCCAGAGGATAAAACACTGCCCAGCGTCTTCTCTATTAGCTTACTTGTTCTCGAAAACGAATCGAGGTGGGTGACACACCAAGAGTTCTTCCAAGCCATGGCAACTCTCGCCAAGGTGTAATCCTCTGAACTCACAACACACCCCAAAAAACTCACCTTACACCAACAAACTCGACACCCAGTTCACACATTCAAATCACAAAAAAGAGCAAAATCAAAGGTATTCCAAAAAAAATTGTATATATAAACATAAAACCAAGCCCTAAAAAGATTATCTACAAAAAACAACGGGAAGTCCCCCTTCCCACCTCCTTCCCCGCCACTTCACCTCAGCCAGAAGCCAGCTCCTCCACACCACCCTGGAAAAAAAATGTATGCACAAAAATTCATCTCCAACTCATTCCTCGCCACTAAATCCCCCTCTTTTCTTTTCCTCCCCTCAATCGGGGATAACCCAAAGAAAATCCAAACCCATGCAAAGATAAAAAATCCAAAAAACCAAACCCCCCCCATTTTATGACACGCCCTCTCTCTCCCCCACCTCCCCTTACTAAAAAGGCAACTAATCAAAAAATCAAAAAATCAAAATCTGAAGAAACACAGTTCAAACAGATAAGATAAACACATAAAGCTCGATCGATCCGCCCGCCGAACAAAACCCAAGATCATCAAAGGCAATGATGATACTGGGGCCATTTGCAAAACATAAAACAAACGACCTGCTGCACGATCCGAGCCCTACAAAGAAAAGAAAAATAATCTAGCTTTTTCCTTTTGAGCTTGCGCGCAAAGTACAAAACGCAAAAAGTAAAAAAGCGAAGATCAAAATAAAGGAGGTAACAGTCGACGAGAGGGTATCCAGAGCGGTGATATATATTCAAAAAAGCTCGAACCAGTAAAAAAAAGATGAAGAATGGACAAGAAGAGAGAACGCCGTGTTGTAAAAATGCTTTCGTGATATGATGCTGAGGTACCGAGAAAGAAAAAAATTCCCGATTAAAAAAATTGGCTGTGAAGAATACAAGAACCACTGACCCCCCGTTCTAGAGGAATCGAAGGAAGTGTCGTAAATATCGTTGGGGGGTGAGAGTAATGGGATGGGGTGTATCTCGCTTAGGCTAAGGACTTTCAAAGGCCCCAGGTAATGTGAAGCTACGTTTTCGCTTCTGACTCGTCTCGTATTCAGCAGGTCTCAGGTACGAGGAATCCTCATTACTCCTAGCATGCTGATGCTGCGACTGGTGCTGCGATTGCGAATGCGATTGTTGATTCGATTGCTGTCCCTGCTGGTGTTCACCGGAGCCCTGTCCCTGCCCACCCTGGTTTTGCGACCCCTGATTTGTTTGACCCCCTGATTGCCCATTATTGTTTTGTCCCGCTCCACCAAAATCGCGCTCGCCATGCTGCCCTCTAACTGGGCTGAGACTCGAGTTGTATGCGCTGGAGAAATCCTGCGGTGGTGCCATGGGCGCGCTTAATTGTGGGATGTTAAACTCGCGATTATTACTTGAGCCTGAATCAACGCCCGGTGTTCTCGGTAATGAGAAGTCTACCGGTGCGGTCAGGGGCGCACTCGCGTACCCGCCTGTATATGCGCTTCCAAATGAACCACCACGAGTTGTAGCTGGACTATGCGGTGAACTGAGATGTGCTGGGAGGGCTCGGTATTGATTTCGGAGATCTAAACCTGGAGGGAAGGCCGAAGATGAGGCTCGCAGGCGGGATAACGTGGAGGGCGTTGACTGCTGCATCGAAGTTGGCGGGCCATGCGACGACGAGAAGTTCATTTGAGGAGGCGAACTCTGGATGTTCGATCCTGTGGAAGATGCTGTTAGCACGTGGGATTTTCTCAGGGGTATTCGATTGAGTTGGGACGAACCTGAAAATCCATTCGCGTCATATTGATGTGCATTGACGCTGTTATTGCCAATTTGATCTGGTTGATAAACAGACTGCTGGCGCCCACTTAGTTGGGGACTTGGATGTCCAGTTTGATAACTATTGTAATCCAGTTGTTCCCCTTTCCACGACATACTCGACCTCAATGGCGACTGAATTGACTCGGATCGTGTTCGCGACATGGTTTCTCTAAGTTGCAGAGGCTGCAGAGGGCGTATCGGTTGCCGAGAATGGGACAGAGCTTGGTAGCTATTCTGACGATCAAACGGATTCGAACTGCGAGGGCCCGCGCTCATTGGACTCGACAAATGGCTTCCAGAATAACCATATCGATCGCCCGAATTCATGGAAATTGGTGAAAGGATATCGGGTGTGTTCATTGAGTTTCCCTGAAATCCTACATGCCCAAACGCCGGACTCAAGCCAGTGGGAGAAAGGTGTTCTTCGTGTTCGTGTCGTCTCATGGTGTCAACCATGAGAGGTCGCATCATTTGGTCGGCATAACCTGGGACGAAATCGACTGGCGAGTGCATTGGAGTTCCAATGCCGTGGACAGCGCCGTAAGGGGAGTGTAGCGCTTGTACATTATCGAAATCGTCTGGAACTGCTCTCATCTTCATCATGCGCTCTCGATCGTCCGCTGTTAGTCGCTTTATCTTGGCTCGCCTATTTGTGGTCAGCTATTGCTCCATATTTTGACGTTCCATGAGACAACAAGTGCACATACCGATTTTGAAACCACACCTGGACCTGCCGCGGACTGAGACCCGGAATCTCTCTTGAAAGTCTCTCCCGGTGTGCTGCATCTGGGTGCGCTTGTTTTGCGAACTCGCTCATCAGAAATCGAGTTTGCTGGTGGGTGAGACTACAGGCAAGGTCAATTTAGTTATTACATGAAAGGAAGGAAGCCATGACATACCGGAATCGCTTCATCTTTCTCCTCTCTGCTCGTCGCTCTGCGGCAGTTTGAGGAGGGGCTCCTTCTTCTGCATCCAACATCTCGTCGTCGTCGTCATCATCATCGTCCTCGTCTTTAACTTCTCCAGCAGCATCGACTCCATCATTGTTCGCAAGTGCGGTTTGTTGGGTTGGCGCGCTTGATGCAGAGCTCAAAGGATTGGATGCAAGTGATCCGAGAGAAAGTGATGTCGACTCGGTAGAAACGAGAGAGTTATTCCGTGCGGGGTTAGTTGACTGTCCATTGTCACCAGGCGCTGAGTCTGGTCTTTCTATGACTGGTGCTGGCGCTGCCTCCTGGAGTAGAGGTCCCAAACTGTGTCGATGTTCGAGTGGAGGTCTCGATGTGTTTTGCGGGGTTGTTTGGCTGTTCTCAGAACTATTTGATGCTGCTGTTTGATCAAATGAGGGTTGAAGTAACCCATTTTCTCCTGGGAGAGGGAACGTCGAGTACTGTTCTCGCCAGTCCGGCTGCGGTGGCAGTGGCTCAAAGTTCGACATGCGTGGAGACGCTGCGTTCCGGTATATTGCCTCGAGCTTGCTAGAAGACCAAGTGTTCCTTCCTGTATCACATTGCCGTGTGACAAGCATTGAGAGAACTGTTTGCTTCTGATGCAGGACAACCTACGAGAGATTGGTTTTGTATTTTGGATGGGAACGGTGCTCGTCGTGCGGTGTCTTGCTGGCGAGTTGCTGCAGATGGAGAAGATAGCGAAGTGATGTTACGATGCCGTGGAATGAAACGAGTGTAAAGGCCGCGGTCAACTAATGTGATCCACGATACAAAATGTTGATGGAAGTTTCCCCAGATCAAAGTGATGGAGGGGATGTTTACTATTGAAAGCAAACAGGAGAGGTTGTTAGAGGAGAGGGTGCTGTGTGTGTGTGTGTGTGTTGCAAAAAGTTTTCCTGCAGTGCCTGGGTACTTGTGGTAGTAGTCGTGAAAGGCCTGCCAGTTGGGTGAGATTGGATCTGGATGTCTAGCTGGATTGGATGATAAATAAGGTTGTCAGATCTTCTGCAATCTGCGTGGTGGAGCCGTCCAAAGGACTATTTGAGCTCTCGGCGTGCTTCAGAACGCGTATAGCTGCCAGAATGGTCGATACAACAGTGAAAGTGTACGGATCACGCGGGGGCGACGATGGATATGAAGCGGCTGGAAGCGTCAAGGATGGCTTTGTCCTTAACCGTTGTTGCAAGCGTCCTGCGTGTCCCAAATGAAGGATAGATTACTGGCCGTTTTATGACGTTTCTTGTCCAGTTTAGGAAATGTGAGGGCTCTGGGTAGTTGGATGGGGCTGGATATCCTACTTTCCACGTTCGATCGACGAGCGGCGGGAGATATAGAGAAGATTGGAGGGCCTGACAGTGATGCTTGGACTATGATCACCACGACAAGGTAATGGACCCGAGGAGCAGCGCGCTTTGCAGTCAGTTCTTGCCGATATCCACAGTGCCGCTGAGGCAGATTATTTCCCGCCGATGACAGGCGTACCACGGACGGAGAATTGGAGAGAGGTGGTTGAAGACCGGGGGAGAGCACGGTGGATGCTGGGGTTTCTTCTAGTGAGACAGCGGGCGAAGAGATGTGCAATATACATAGAACCAAAAGGGAACAGTCGGACTCTTGAAGGGAAGTTAAGCAATGGTAACGATGTTTAATGCATGAGAGGCCGCAAGGCTAGTCCAGAGAAATCTACTTAGCCAGAGCAGCTTGAGGAAGGATGAACACAGACGAGCCCGGCTCAATGACTAGTGTCTAAGAAGCGTCCCTGGTTAACGGTGGTGGCTCTTGTGGGGATTGGCAAATGGCAGTGACGCTGCAGCAACAACATGGCTGTAAAGCACTCTATTGCGAACCCTGGCGAGAGCTGGGTAAGATGAGGGTGTGACTTGGGG
>LLCD01000627.1:0-16252 GCA_001414355.1 Hymenoscyphus salicellus
TCTTCTTGAATCCCATGTCCTGCAAGTACTTAATAGCCTTCTCAACTATAGGATCGACCTCCTTCCAGGTATGTCCATTATCCCCCGTACTGCCCTTGGTTAACCAAGCCATAAAGTCGAAATCACCCGTTCTGTTGAGGGAGAGCGCATCCCCGTTGAAGAGGTCGACAATCAAGGTATAGTATCCGTTGGCAGCGTATTGGTCGGCCATCAATTTGCTGTTTTGCCAGATGGAGATTACGTCGGGGAGATACAGGATGGCGACGTCTTTGTGAATTTTGTCACCTTTTGGTTTGGCGACGTAGGCTTCGATGGAACCGATTTTGACAGAGATGCCTGTTGGTTCGCCACTTTAAAGGTGAGGTTAGTTGGGGATATCTGAGGGGGTATGATGGGGGATTTACTCGTGCTTGACGCCGACGGTGCAGCAGGCGGCTGGTGGGTTGGAGGCCATTTTGGATGAGGTTTTGTTGGTTTAGGTGTTGATTGATTGATTGAGGTGTTTTCAAAGTTGGAGTTGGAGTGGTGATGGTATGATAGCAGAGGAGAGAAGCAGATGGAGGGGGAAGGGAAAGTCAATTGGAGAATGGGACTTGGCATTTTATATCTACGCAAGCTGCAGGTGCGAATAGCTATGAGGGTGGGGCGCTGACATACTCCTTTACAATCTTTGACGACGAGGCTTCTACTCCAAAATTCCATTGGTGCCCTGGTCCCTCTCTCTTTCTCCGTCTTGATCTCATACAAAATCCAGAATTGGTAATTGGTACCCTGGTCAATTCCATTTCAATTGCATCAAAATCCTTGCAATACGATTAACGACCCTCATTTATTTCCATGACGCCTTAAGCCCGAGGTCGCACGGCTAAACTAATTTCCAGCCCCGCTCTCCGATCAAATCCCGAGATACGCTCGCGGCCCGGTCCACCGAATTGTGCAACCTCAATTAAGCGCCTAGCTTTTCTGCTCCGCGCGCTTATTTTGTATCTGCGCAGCTCAAGACCATAGGGAACATCAATTGAACCTCCCTACCCAATTCCATCCCCCATCATGGCCTCAAAACTCGCCCAAAAGGCCCCCCAACTAGGTCGAAAACCAGTCTACCTGTCCGTTCCCCTTCCCCATATATCCCCTCTCCCTCTCACCTAATCCAAACTAACTCTCCAAGACCAAACTTCACACTCACCCTCCTAAACAATCCCAAGCTCCCCCCCAACTTCGCATCCTTCATCGTCCCCCTCAACCTAAACAAACTCGACCTCCGCGATTACCTATGGAACTGCTACGGGATTCCCGTGCGAGGCGTACGGTCGTACATCCAGATGCAGAAGATTCAACAGGATAGGAGTAATACGAAGAGGATTTCTGCGCGGAGGTGGTTTAGACCGAGGAGTGTGAAGAAGATGATGGTTGAGATGGATGAGCCGTTTGTTTGGCCCGAGGCGCCCGAGGATTTTGAAGCGTATGTTTTTCTGTTCCTTCTCAATTAGAACTGGCATGGTTTGGGAATTGGATTCAGGTCTGGGGAGAGGATAGGTGGTTTGGGTGATGAGTGATGGCAGGTTAAGAGATTCGGGCTAATGAGAAATTGCAGTTGGGATAAATCATTCGAAGACCGAAAAGGGAAATTCAACGAGCAACAACAGGAAAAGAATCGTCCTGATTACCTACAAAAACCAGCCTCGGACCGTGGTACCATTGCCGAACAAGCAAAGGAGTTGCTGGATGGGAAGAAGGAGTGGAGGCAGAATGATTTGGAATGGGAAGAGGTGGATCAGGATCAAAAAATATAGAGTTGAGGGTGAGGGTTGTTTGTAAATGTTGTATTTTATGTATGGATATTCCACAATGGCAGACATTCTCCAAGGGGGACCAGAATTGAAGGAAGTCAAGGAGACGGCTTTTCCACAAGATGATCATAAGTTGGCAGCATACTCGAGAAAGATATCAAGAAGCCTGAGATGGATATGCTGGTACCCAATGCTCCTCCCCCTGGAATTTCAATACCTCATTCCCCCAGCTCCACCACTCCTCCGTCAAATTCCTCGCAAATATCTCCAGGCCCTTGAAATCCTTATTCCCGATAACCTTCCCAAAAGCCGTCTTCAAATTAGGTTTTCGGGAATGTAAGTCTGGGACTCCAATAATAAATCTCCTCTTACCGCCCTCTCCATCCTGATTCCCCATTTCCCCACTGCTTTTATTCACATTACGTTCGGATTTCTTCCTCCCTACAAGTAAAATCTCATAAGGTTTCCTCCACATAGAGTCGAGCTTACAAATTGGTTCTCCATGTTCAGTGATTTTTAGCCATACCCATTCTTCCACTAGTTCAATATTCCAAAGATCAAATAACCCATCTTTCTCCAGGAGCATGGAGCGAAAAGCAGGTTTGTTAGTTATCCATACTCCTACTAGTCCCTCATCTTCTAGATGGTCTTCAATTGGGATTGAGGAAAGCAGTGCTCTGATATCTGGTGCTGAATATGAGAGGCCATAGGAACCCTTCCTTCTTGCTGAACGATTTGGCCAGGGTGGGTCGAGGAGTATGAGGTTGAATTTTGGAGCTGAATTTTCTAAGAGGCCTAGGGTGTCTGAAATATCTCCTTGTAAAGCGGTTGAATTGGGTGGGAGATAGATAGATCGTTTGGAGGATGTGAGGTAGAGTGGTGATGTTCCAGGATTTTGGAAGAGTGGCCCTTCAATTTCCATATCTTCTTGCTTCGACCTCTTCTCTTCGCAGTCCTCGTCCTCTTTATGCCCAAGGTTACGCTTCTTTCTCTTCCTAGGATGTAAGTCTTCATGATTACCTTCTTCCCGAGCTGTTGTTCGAGGTAAACACCACGGTCCTTGGTGATTTTTTTGCACGTCTTGAAGCACGAGCTCTATATATTTCTCAAGTAACAATTCTTCAATTGATGGGGTTCCCAGGTTTGCTTTTGCTTTTCCGGATTTCGGTTCCACTGATGGATATGGATTATGAAGGGGAGCTGAGGAGATGATGTTTCGTGTGAAATCGACTCCTTGAGCTTGCTCGAGGGAGCGGGGGATATCGAGGATTGTGACGGAATCATTTTGGTAGAGAATGCAGGACGCCATGAGAATGGTGTGATACGGTGGTAAGAAGGACCCTTCAGTATAGAAAGGTCAGAAGCCCGTCATGAAGTTTCGACTAAGCACATATGTTGATTCTGGATGCAATTAGCAAATGTCCATGTGAGTTTAAGAGCACAATTTTGAACTATTTTAGGTTTTGCTCAATTTTGTGACATGGAACGCCTAGAGTAATTTTCTTACTCTGACTCTTTGCTATCATGTGTTTCGATAGTTAGAATCTAAAGAATTTTAAGAAGATATCAAGCAGAGGTCGTAGATAAAAAGTCACGATATATTCAGAGTCTACGGCTCCCCTCGGAAAACAGCGGTTAAAAGCGCACCGAAACCGGGACCGGCAACGACGTTCTCTTAAATGTGACCCGCACTCACTCTCTACTACTCCATGCTAGATCTTTAAAAAAAGGTCACATAATTTATAAATTGGATACTGAGTGTTTCAAAAATATGTAATTTACAATTATCACATATTAAAATTGTTTTAATCAAGTTGTCGTTTTGTTGCGAACAACCAAATCCAACGCCCCACACGTAAATCGTTCCTGGTCCCGCGGCAATCAGAAGCGGTGCATTTCAAACCTCCGAGAGATCCATTCTCCAAACCTTCCCCACCAACATCAACAACCACAAAAAAGACACGCGACACTCCCTACAGTTCGAAATTGACACTGCGTAGAATGCTCACATCATCTCATACCAGTCCATAATCACCGGAGCCTCTCGGGCGGCAAGGAATGCCCGCGGCCCTCTTCAACAATGCCATTTCGTCCTCTTCGGCAGTGCGCCAGGACAAATCACCAGAGATGAGCCACGATGGACGGACCAAGGAGCCTGTCATGAAGGATATGGCAGATACAGATACCGGGAAGCGGAAACCGGAGAAGCAGACTTTTGATTATATCTGGAGGACTGGCGTTGCGGGGGGGATGGCTGGTTGCGCTGTTTGTTCTCTGATGCTTAAGATATTGGTTTCATACTCATAATGTTTCTAGGCAAAAACTGTCGTTGCCCCTCTCGATCGAGTTAAGATTCTCTTCCAAGCTAGCAATCCCCAATTCGCCAAGTATGCAGGATCATGGGTCGGTGTTGCAACAGCTATGAAAGAGATATACCGCGAAGACGGAACTAGAGGACTATTCCGCGGACATTCTGCTACCCTCCTGCGAATTTTTCCATATGCGGCTATCAAATTTCTGGCATACGAACAGATACGCGGTATAATAATCGAAGGACCCCACCACGAAACACCCATCCGTCGTCTAGTCTCTGGCTCCTTAGCAGGCGTAACATCAGTATTCGTTACCTACCCTCTAGAAGTAATCCGCGTGCGTTTAGCCTTCGAAACGAAACGCGATTCCCGATCCTCCCTCTCGCAAATCTGCAAGACAATATACAATGAAGTTACTCCTCTCCCACGAACTACGAGAAACACAACGACGGTCGTAACAGCCGTGCACACTGTAACCCCCCAAAACGGACTCTCGAATTTCTACAGAGGCTTCTCTGCGACTGTGATGGGTATGCTACCCTATGCGGGAATGTCCTTCCTCACACACGACACAGCGGGTGATGTTCTCCGTCATAAATCGATAGCTGCATATACCACGCTTCCTAAACCCGCAAATTCACCTATGCATAAACCACCGCCTCTACGTTATTGGGCAGAATTGCTAGCTGGGGGTATCGCAGGACTCGTTTCCCAAACGTCGGCCTATCCATTCGAAGTTATACGACGAAGAATGCAAGTTGGTGGTGCGGTGGGAGATGGCCATCGATTGGGTATCGGCGAAACGGCAAAGATGATTTTTAGAGAGAAGGGCGGTAGGGGTTTCTTTGTGGGACTGACGATTGGGTATGTGAAGATTGTCCCAATGGCTGCAGTTAGTTTTTATGGGTACGAGAGGGGGAAGACTTGGTTGGGTATTTAGAAATTGGGTTCAGCATTGGGCATTGGGGATTTGGTGTTTGGAGTTCTTTTTGTGTCTTTCTCTCTTCTCCCTTGAGTTTGAAGGATGGATGGTGCTGCTTGTGAAGGGAACCTATAGATAGCATACATACATACGGTCTTGGATTCGCAAATATTAGAACCTCCTTTTCCTATATTTTCTTATCTTTACGCTCCCCGGAGTTTCCTGTACCAACCAAGCCTGCGGATTTAGTCAATTCGGCGAAATATGTGTTCATGGGGCTATCACTCGAGACTTGTACGCATCTTCAATATCCAAGTATCCCCAGATTTTCCAAGTACAACCTTTGTTCTCTCACCAGTTTGCCCTTTCCCCTTCGTGCAAGCCAAGGCCCACCAACTCAATCCTTTAACACAATCCACAATCTCGGTCTTGTCAGCATGCATCTTATATATTGGTTTCGTTGCACATCGCGAGCGCCACCAACATAGCCAACAAAGGGTACCTCGGTACCTCGTGTCATCATCCAATCCACATTCAGCCGTAACCAATTGCCGGGGGAAAGTATATTTTTTCCTCGGGTGGATAAAAGTTTTCTCTTATTCTGGTTTTTTGTTGCATTTCGCGGTTTCGGTTCCGAGGTCCCGAGGTTAGGGCTTTGTTGGAAGGTTTCATGTGGGAATTTTGGATGGGAAGGGGTATGGGATGCTATTTGAATGATACTTGAGTGCTGGGTCCCAAGTAAACTACTTTTATTCCTGGGGGGGAAGATCCGGATGGAGTATTCATTGTTTATCATTGTTTTTTGTTATTCTTTACTTGGGTGTGAAACACTACCTTTTCGTTTTTTAAAGGAAGAGGACGACGTCTGACGACGTCTAGGTTCCTGATATTTCGAGAATATTGGATCTTAGGAAGGGCATTGTCTTCGAGGTATTTCAGTTCCGTTATCGTTATATAAAAGGGTTAGAGAGGACTACTTTGTATAGAGTTCTGGGGGGGGGCGAGAGACTTTCGGTTTAAGCCCTTTTCTCTCAATTCTAAAATTCTCTCTCTAGACTTGAATTCTTCCCTACATCTTTCAATATTGAATCTTCTGCTAATAGCATCGAGGGTTAAGACATACGTTATATTGTTACACGTCTAATCTTTCTATCCCTTCCAATTCGGCTACAGTCGTAACCTTTTTTCTTGTGTGGAAGTTTTAGGGAACAGAATTTGGTTTGATAGTATAGACCTCAAAGTAGTATGGGAGCGCGATTGAAATTTTATCTTTGAAGAAGAGTGGATTGCTTTATCTGTACGCGTTTTGTTGTCACGGGGATTTTGGGAACGGAGCCTAGATATGTAAGGCATTATGAAGAAGCCATCATTAGGAAAGAATTTTTAATTATCAACGCCATCTAAGAACTTGTATATACATCTTCCACCAAGACCAGCTCAAAAAAGCTCTTTTGGCACTATCGACAAGCAAAAAGAACTACATCTTCATCGCCGAACTGAGCAGCTTATTATCTCCGAAACTCCTCAATATGTATTTCGGACTTAATCGTAAAGTCTTTCGGTATAGCATTCTTATATGCAACAAAATCAGGTTTTCGTACTAGCTTTCAAGCCATATAAATGCAAAGCCATTTTGGTCGGGAGATTTCCATCTCCTCTTGAACTCGTCTCTCCATTGATACCGCTAATTCAAATCCACTCAAACATCCAGACCTACTCACTCAAACAAAATGGCAACCACCTCTCTTCCCCTCCAAGGAAAAACCGCCTTTATAACTGGTTCCTCCCGCGGTCTAGGCGCAGGCATGGCCTTCGAACTTGCTCAGAGAGGAGCAGACGTAGTAATAACCTACACCTCAGGAAGGAGCACAGGCCTCATCTTGGCCCTGATGCAACAAATATCATCCCTCACCCACAAACCCTCAGTTCACTCGGTGCAGGTCGACCTTACTGATCCCACCGCTTCAGCAAAGATAATCACATCGATGAAAACATGGCGAGCACAAGAAGATAAAGAGCTTAAAATCGATATCTTGGTCAACAATGCCGGAACAGAAATCGTCAAACCCCTAGGGGAAATTGAGATCTCAGATTTCAACACAGTCTACAACCTCAACGTCCTGGCTCCCATCCTCCTCACACAAGCTGTAGTCCCTTATCTCCAACCGAAAGGTCGAATAATCAATATCTCCTCGGTCGGTTCACGCGCTGGATTTCCAAACTTGGGATTATATTGTTCTTCGAAAGCTGCACTCGAAGGGCTTACTCGTTGCTGGGCAGCTGAGTTGGGAGGAAATGGGACGACGGTGAATTGTGTTAATCCGGGTCCTGTGCAGTCTGAGATGTTGGATAATATCCCGAAGGAGATTGTGGAGAAGCAGAAGAGTGATACGGCTGTTGAGAAGAGATTGGGGAGTGTGGAGGAGGTTGCTAAGGTGGTTGCCTGGCTTGCGGGGGAGGATAGTGGGTGGGTTAGTGGGCAGTGTGTTAGTGCTAGTGGGGGTTGGGCTATGTATTGATTGTTTTGGGTCCAAGGGGTTTGAGGGAATCGGATTCGCCTTGTGCTTTTTAAGTGGCGTAGGCAGGGAGAAAAGATGAGGAGAAAATATATCAATTCTTTTCTTTGACAACTAAAACAAAGTAACCAAATAAACACACAAGGTATCCGCTCTCCCAACCCATCCAACGAAAAACAAATAAGAAACTCCACTCTCACTCCACTCAACCCCCCTTTCCCTCGCTTACCTCGCGAACGTTTCCTTGCATATTAATTTCACTTCTCAATCACCAAGAATGATAGTTCTCGTAGGGATTCCTATCTCCTGTCTCCTCCTCTCGGCACCTTCAACCCTCCTCCTAACTTGCTCTCGACCCTCCACCTCCCTCTCCACAACATAAACAGGGGGCACCTCAATAGGCGGCCAAACAGTAGGTCTTGGTGGATAAGGCCACCAAGTAATCACAGTCCTAGTAGGATAGCCTCCAGGTGGGAATTCCTGTCTCTTAGCGGGGACAGTGAGGACGGGGAGGTTGGTTGGACGAGGGATGTTGGTTGGCCAGACGATGGTGTGACCTGGGACACCGAGGACTTGTCGTACTTCGATGGTATCTTCGTCCTCCTCATCTTCGGAGTCCGGGTATTCGGGCTTGTAACTATGTGTTGGCCATGGGGCGTGGGGTTTAGTTGTGTGGTGTGGTTTGGTGGTTGTTTTTAATGTTGAGGTTGTGTTTGGTTTTTTAGTTGATGTGGTGGGAAATGATGTCCATGTACCTGTTGGTTTTACGGAGGTGATTGAAGTTGGTTTACTCGTTGGCTTGGTAGTTGGCTTCGTGGAAGATAGTTTGCTCGTAGTTGGTGGAGGAGGATCAGGAGTTGGTCCAATAATTACAGTGCGAGTTGGATCTGGGCCGAGAGTTTGTCTTTTATCAAGGGGAACTGTGAAGATTGGGACTGAGCGCGTTTCACCGGGATTTCCCCATATAACTGATCGTGTGTATTCTGCGTTTCGAGCAGTAATTGGAACAACGATAGGAGGAAGTGTACGGGTGATACCGGGATTTCCCCAAATCACCGATCGTGTATATTCTGCATCTCGAGCTGTGATTGGGACCTCGATGGGAGGAAGGGTGCGTGTGATACCTGGATTCCCCCAAATGATTGTTCTATCGCGTTCTTCGATAGGTACAGTCAACACAGGTGGCTCACCTGGATTGACTGGTGAGTCTGAAATGGGTACAGTAATAACCGGAATCGTGCGTGTGGTATCTGCACCGCCATAGCTTGTAGATCTGCTCCCTGTTGGCTCTGGATCTGGTGTTGGATCTGGTGTTGGATCTGCATTTGGATATGGATCCGCAATGCAGGTCGTGGTTCCGGCATCGGTCTCAGTTGTTGATATTGGGGTGTATGGCAAATCGGTTATAGTTGTTGAAGTTGTGGACTCCTCTGTCGATTCTGGGACTGGATTCCCATTAGTTGGCCCAATGATAACTGTTCGAGTTGGCCATGGGCCAAGAATTTGAGGGTCTCGCCTGTCGATTGGCACTGTCAAAACAGGTGTCGTTCTTGTTGGTTGAGGAGCAGGATATGTGTAGGTCAACCATGTTGTCGGTTCTTGTGTGGTTGAAGAGGGCTTGTGTGAAGGTTTTGGTGGCCATGGAAACGGAGGCCATGGTGGCCAAGATGGAGGGGTAGGGCTGACAATCACAGTTCGAGTAGGATCGGGACCCAATATCTGGGGTTGAGCCTCTCTCATAGTGATTCTAGGAAGTTGAGTCTCGATTGGAGGTGCGCTGTAATCGCTTGTCACACCTGTGATGATAGGATCACCGCCGCCTCGCGTAATGGTTTCGATGATTTGAGGCTCCCTCGCTTCAACGATCCGAGGCAGGGTCGCACCATGACATAAAGCCACGAGAGCTGTTAGGATGAAGGTTATGGACCCCATATTCTGTTTTTGAGGTCAGCTTTCTTGCTTCGCCAAGGATAATTGGACTGAACTTACCATGTGATTGAGGTGGTCGCTCTAGAATTTGGTCTTAAGCGGTCTGGTCCCAAGAAAATCATCAAGGACTACTGCTGCCTTTTTGTACAAATTGAAATCATCATAACTAAAGGGTCTGGTGATCTTTCGGACGCCACGATAACGATACGAGTCGAGATAGAGCCGAAATTTCTTGGGTGGCCATGGAAAACAGATGCATGCAATATACAGAGTACCAAACGCAATCAAGGCAACCATAATTGCAATAAACCAAATGAGACAAAACGAATAAGGTTGAATTAAAGTAGAAAGCCATTGTGGATTTTGACATCTTAAAATAGAAATTTTGGCGAATCACAGAGGCGGATGTAAGGAGATTTCATCTATCCCTTTCAGCCAGATGCCGAGCCGGTAGGCTATTTGAACGACATCAACCCATCGTATGAAAACGTTTAGAAGTTCTCATGTCCGGGTCTTCTACCAACTTTGGTTTCCGCCACATTATAAAGAACAGATAGGCTTCCATATTCGGGATTCCCTGTCTTCGGCATCTCATGCAGCGAGAGTGGGAATATCCACGTTTTCGATCTCAACTTTAACAAGATGCCGGGAACAGTTCAAGAAATTCGAATATCCACCGATGGGTTTGATCTGATCTGAGTGAAATGATTGCTTAGCTGAGCGACGTGACTCAACTTGGTGCTTGATCTAACCTGTCAGTGGAGGATCTTGGTCGGGAAAGAAATACATAACATAGGAACAACTGAACAGTTTCCAACCTACTCGGTTGCCCTTGCATTGGTATCATGTAGGTTGATGCGTAACAATATCAATGTTACCACAAGTGGAGAACATGCTATAATGAAGCCATGATAAGTGTGTAGCAGCTTGAACAAATTCAGCTAGGGATGGTTCTCGGGGTCCACGCTGCATCATTCCGCTTTACCATATTGAGGCCACATGCTTCCTTGGGAATTCGTGGCTACTATCGATGTGTGTAGGTTTTGTAGGGGATGGGATGCACCTGAAGCTTTTCGCCGGGACGTAGAAGCCATCCAGACTTTTCGAAATCAGGAGAGAACATTTTAACAGTACGATATGCACCTTTTTATTGGAAATTCCCGCTCGATGTAGAAGGATACCCAGCGGAAGAGGATATGGCTTTGTCTTCCGGCTTTCCAATTCTGTGAAAATTGGATTTTTGGTTCTTCCGACTGCTGCCTAGAGAGTTTAGGTTAATGGTAAAGTCACGTGGATAATGTAGGTGCCTACCTAGAACCTGACGACGCATTAATACTACCCAAGATGCGGGAAATAAATGGCCTAGTACTTGCATATCCAGGATCTGAAAATGGCAATTAGCCACTGGCAAAAAAATATTAGCTATCTCAACACCTCATCTTGACGATGGAACTCGCTTAGATGTACCATATCGCTGCCCAAAGGACAGAGGACTGAAGAATAACATTAAATTAAGCTTGCAAGACTATTATTCTAAGAACCCTTAGAACACTAACTAAAGCATGAACCCCCCTAAGGTCGCCAACTTTCGTACTTGAGATTACGAATCTTCTTCATGATTTTCTTTCGATTTGCCTTGGACACCGACGCCTGAAAATGAGAACCAAGACTCTTCCACTTGTTTTTCAAAACCTAGGGTTTGTAACAAGTGGTATCTCTTCTAATCAAGATCTCAACAACATCGAGATGTCCAAATATAGCAGCAACGGTAAGAGCATTGAAACCCGCTCGTGGGTTTCCCTCGCTGATATCCTCATCCACTTCAGCACCAAGTTCAAGCAATATCTCACACATCCCCCCTCTTCCACACTCAGCTGCATAAATCAATGGTGTCCTCCCAGAAGAATTCCTCTGGTTGACATTGCCGCATTGCTTGACTAGCATTTCAAATGTTTCGAGGCGATCCTCTGCTATGGCGTGATTCACAGTGGAGGTATAAATCCGAGGTTTGAATGTGAGTATGCATTTCACAATATCTGGACTGTTGAACAAAACACCTTGGGCGAGCGGAGGTATTTTGTCTTCTGGGCACGTGGCATACTCCGTCCTCGAGAAGTATTTTAGTACACTCAAGACTTTTCGAGTACACAGCCAGCTGAAGAGGTGTTCCTCCAACGCTTGTAGCATTGAGCATTTCCATGCAGTCTTTATGTTTCAGCATAATTGCAATCACGTGCCATATACCGAGTGTCGAAGCGATGTGTATTGCTGTGAGTGTCGGAACTTGTTTTGGTTGACCAACCAATGACTTGATGCCCCCCCTGGTCAATAAGCAGTTTGAAAATTCCACTCCGGCTCATCTGAATTGCTATGATAAGAGGAGTGAGGTTTTCGTGCTGTCGAGACTCTGTAACTCTGTGAGAGCGCCGTGCTCAAGCAATATATTTGCGCTGTCCTCGTAACCAAAGAATGCCGCAATTTGGAGTGGCGTATATCCCAAATAACCATAGGAATCTAGCAGTCGACGATTATTCGAATGCTCTCTGACACCAGGTGTATCTCTAATTTTCAGGCAGCGAACTAAGATGGAATCTTCCATGATAGCCGGAGTTATGTCCGTATGCGTGAAGGAGTGTCCCGTTACACTCCACCCGCTGTTGAAACAAACCGGATCCTTTCCTGGAGCCAGTGTGCCAACATTCTATACAAGTTGCAATTTTTGCCTGGCAACGAGAGCAAATATATCTGGATTTCTTGCATTCCGCAGGGCAAGCGAAATGATATCCCGAGGTTTTCAGCTCTTTCTCACAACTGCAGCATGTCCCATAAACGTGATCTGCTGCAGCGTCTGTCTTGTCCAGTATAAACTCGTCGAATGAGGCGTTCATGTCTTCCAATTCTTTGTTGTTCCAATTGATCTTCTCGAGTGGCGTGCCTTCATTAATATGATAGTGCCCATCGTTTGTGTTTAGGGCTTGTTGAATAGAACTTGTAGTTTCGAAAGTAGCCGTGTCTCTGGTCATCGCGAGTGAGGGGCAATATTCCGAACAACTGCAAGACCTGTCCCCAGGTGGGGATAGATGGCCATCAACAGCAGTATCGCCAGAATCATTCGATAGTGTAGAGCGCGGTGATTCAGGGTATAAAAAAGGATCTTAATTCTAAATTTTATTAGTCATTATCTGGTTCATTTGATACCGAACTAGCTAGTGCCTTTAGTTTGAGTGCCAATTCTTTGATAGTAGTGTCATTGGCACTAGCCACGAGTCCTGCTGTACTCAACAGACCGTGCTTGATTGCAGTTTTTATGTGCATGTACATTCCGCCTTGTCCTTTGCGGACCTTGGCAATTTCAGAATGGTCACTGTCTGCTGATTGTGACGAATCGTCACGTGCTTGGTGGGCACGTGGGCGATGTCGGCGCATGCCTAATGTAGTAGAATAGCGAATTGATCGTTGATCAATTCTTGTGCCTTTTTGGCCCGCTGGCGCAGTTGGTTAAAGCTATTCCATCCATGCTTGTCACACTGATACTCTTTTCTCTTTCGAAGTAAATAGTTAAGCTGAATGAGCAGCGACTATCATAGCTGGCGGTCTTTCACGTTTCCATACGCCCTTTTCAACCTGAAAACTAAATTAGTGAGAGGTTTCCAGGGGGCTAGATCACATACCTCTATTACAGTCTTCGTTTTTTTGTTCTCGTAGCAGGTCAGTATGCTGATATCTTCCGTAAACTGGGAGAATGGTTCGTTCAACGCGGCTAGAGTTGTCGAGTCAGGATCTAAATCAATGATCAGAACTTCGGACGGCTCTCCTTTGACCAAAGTTTGAAGTGCTGCGATGTTGAGTCCTCGGTGTGGAGCGGCTGAGAAAATTATACATCTAACAGGCAGGCAAGATCAGTTTTTATAGTACTGTAAGCTCCCGTGATTTGGATAATTCTTTGAAGAAATAGCTTACTCGATAACGTTTATAACATCCACCAAAGCCTGTTGTGTGGGTTATTCAGTGGAAGGTTCGCGCATCATAAAATACCTTCTTGATTATCAAACAACCTAGGCTGTGCCCGATAAATATGATAGGCCTCGCAACATAAGTATTTGAGTATCACGACGATCTGCGGAGTACCTACCTGCTTTCACACTGTGATTTAAATTAGCTCGGGTTACTACTCCTTTAGTAATACTCATTCTACTCTTACCTGAAATTCTTCTCGTAAGTCAATCAACCCCCGGAGAAATTTCAAAGTGTGATCTTGAATGCTATTACAAGTTGTGCCATCCTGTAGATTTGAAAGATAGCCATAGGTCATAATCCGTGCGCTAGGTGCATCTCGCGGGAGGTAGTCTCGTAGCCACATATGGTGTTCCGACACTGCCCACGAGCCAAAAGCGTGGCCAGCGAGTCCAGTCACGGCAATAATACTGTGGTAGTCAGAATAAGCTGTGACTCTAGGCAGAGAAATTTACTCTGCAACAATTGGGCCTTTTTCTTTTGGCGGAACATAGAGTGGTGTGAATCCTCGAAAATCTTTATCGATTGAGATTGAATCGTCGTGAAGTCTTGGGCCATCTGGCGCAGGTTTCTGCGGGCGGAAGAGCAAAGTCGCGGTCTGTTCTCCTTCGGCTCCTTCCACTGCATCGACCGATGAGACGAGAGAGTTGACCTCGAGGAAATTCTGGTCCTTTCGATTAAAATAGTCCTTGATAAGGCTTTCCTTCGAAGTACTAGGCGGGATGTTCTCCACACGATATATGAACCCTTTTGGCCGCCGGATTGACATGGTATCCACATGAATAATTCGAATGGAGAACTGGACGAGTGTGTTTCAGAAGTTTACAAATATAACAAACAAGACGTGTTCATGTAGAGGTTATGGAGAAGAAAGCAAGAGAGGGGAAAAAAGAGGAACAGGTTTTCACAACCACCACCTTACGTTTTGTAGACTGCTGGTTGGTAAAGCAGTTGATTGAGGAGCTGTGGCACACCACCCCGCAAACACCCCCTCAATTTGAACATAAGTCTGCACACACCCATCACGCTCAATCTATTGGCAGGTTAATATAACAAGCAAATGCAGTACGAGCTAGCTGTATGTGTGGTCACATATTTCCATTAGTTTGCTGCACAAAGACTGCGAAGTTCAACACTGCCACTTCTGGATTCGGAATGAGGACATGTTAGCAGCCGTACCATGCTCTTACAGCAGGAGTCTCTCTTGATTATAAAGCAGTTACTGTACAACCTGAGAATCTGGAAAGGCTGTCACTCTCCTGAATCTCTAAAGTTGTGATGCACTGACACACCATCGTGAAACCAATTAGAGCTGAAAACTGCAGAAAACGTTTCCCGATGGTGTTACGATACAAGTATATTGGGGGAAGGATGAGCCGAGAGATTTGAAGAAAAATCAAAAGGAATATAGATTTAATGCCCTGATGCCTGATAGATATGTAGTTTTCCGCCTCTTTGAATGGGCGGTAACCTTTGGGTACGAAAAATAGTGCTTTGGATTCTTCAGGGAATGGCCCATGGAAATGATAGGTATAAGTGACGAAACCGAAAACAAAACCCCATATACAACAAGACTAGCAAACAGAAATATATAACAAAATAGCACCGCAGGATTGAATCAGGTGTCACTACCCCGTATTGATACCTGTATTGATCAAAGTCTGACCTTCACTTGATTTGGATATAGAAGCATCGTAGTATCTATGGAGTTGATAGTCCAGAGTGCAGTAAAGCATGGCCGGTAGAGATGTTGAGTTTGACTGGGGAGGAAGAAGTAGAGAGGGGATGGTTGCACGATGGTTGAGGTCGACGGGGAAGGGGAAGGAAACAAACTCTTGGCGCCTTTCCCTCATCGTCGCGATCACGTCGCAGGTTGACCCCTCGAAGTTCAACCCAACGTCGATCATTCCAACCACATCAATGCTACCACTCTGCCAATTAGCTACCAAACCCAACCCACGTTATATATATTCATGCTATGGTCTAAATGACTGTCCAAATGTGCCAGTGCCGATATCAGGCGGCTCTCGAACCAGCAGTTGTCGCCTGTCGTCTTTCCGAGACTGGCAATCCGGGGTAAACGATGGCATTGATCCATCTGAAATCGGCAGATACACGAAGAGGTAGGATATGTTGGTAGGTAAAAGTATATGAGCTGCCATTGACTACTAGAATGCTTGGTTTTATTTACTTTTCTCTCTTTTTCGTTCTCATTTCTGTTTCTTCCTCTAGCGCTTTTCTGTCTTTACGATGTATTTTTCTTCTCTTCTCCCATTCTTTTTACCGTTGGCGCAAGCCCAACTTAATACTCTCGCATTAACAACTGTAAGTGCCCCCGCGTCAAAAAAGGTTGAGGAACCTTGTGCTAACTGTTTCCCCAAGGGTCTGAAATATCTCGGAACGGCTACAGACAACGTGGAATTGACGGACGCAGCGCTGGTTTCTGCCCTCTCGAACACGACGGAATTCGGTCAAATTACACCAGGGAACTCGCAAAAATGGGATTCGATAGAGCCCAGTCCCAATACCTTCGCATTCGAAAAGGGAGACGTGATAACGGCGTTGGCAAAGAAAAACACCCAATTGTTGAGATGCCACACCTTGGTCTGGTTCCAGCAACTCCCAACCTGGGTACAGAATGGCACATGGACGAATGAAACCCTCACAGCCGCTCTGAAAAACCACGTCACGAAGACGGTGACACATTATAAAGGGCAGTGCTACTCTTGGGATGTTGTCAACGAGGCGTTAGAAGCTGATGGCACATTT